>CAMOHE010045283.1:6571-34913 GCA_946598075.1 Artocarpus hirsutus | reverse complement strand
TATTCTTACCACATTAAACCTGCATGGTTAGTTAGTTTTCATCATTATCCAAATTATGAGATTTATTATGATCATATTTCGTGGATACCATAGTTAATCATGACCAAGTTTCATACATATACATATACAATATTTCCATTCATCATTATTCCTAGGTATCCACATTACATAAAGTATTACTCAACTTATCAAAACCCAAATGGGCGTGCTTGGCCACCCTCCAAACATTCCGAGGGTATTCCGGTGAGGGGACATCAAGCCCTGAGTCCTCACCAAGTCGATTCCTGTACAGTGTGTTTTGGGACTTTCGACCCAAGGAAGCGTCATCACCTTCCCCATATTTTACCTTTTAGGGTAATCGTACCCAAGGACGTAACCGCTGCCCTCTTTACGTCTCATCATTTCTCAATGTTCCATCATTATTTATAGAGTTAATTTTCCTAACCATGCTTTCCAACTTACAACAACATATGCTAATTCATTATGTTCCTTGCTAATCAATATAGGGCGAGTTTATGTCATAGTTTCATATGTGATTCTCATATAATAGCAGTTCAATATAGATACATATATCTTATGGTAAAATAATCAATTGTAATTCCATAAAAACCTTACAAAAGATGAGTAATAGAATCCCTATCTTTCAAGCTTCTCAACAATCTTTTAATCTCGGAATTAATTAACGTTAGCTCCACACACCTTTGATCCTAAGTCGTGCATAAAGACAATTAAAATTAAAGTACAACATATAACCACATCCATAAATAAATTAAGTATAAATCTATATACTTTAGTCTCTAATAAGATTCATAAATCACTTAGAATGGTTTTGGAAAGGTTGTAAGACATTCAGGGATTAGAAGGTGAGCAAAGTTAGGTTCACTATCTACAATTAGCACATGGGTTATTGGGTGGTTTACTTAAGGTAGACGGGTGGTATACTGCCACTGATAGGTTTACTAGTTTCCAACCCAAGAATTAAAAAATTTATAGAAAATAAAATATAACTTCGATTTAAGCTCATGATAGCTCGTTGGAAAGTTTAGAATGTCTACTTTTAAAATATGTAAACCAATTTACAAAATTCATTTTCATCTAATCCTAGAATTTCAAGAAAGAGCTACTGCCCATAGAAATAATACAAGGTTTATGGAATATTAAGTTTTTCTTAAACCCAAAGCATATTATTATTATTCAAAATTCCAAAACCATTCCAAAATAGGCAGCATGTATCATAATAAATATATTCTTATGATTTTTATATCAAAATCATCATCAAACCATATCTCTAGCCTTTCTTGCAAATAATGAGGAAAACATGCATTAAATATGGAGAACATACATACTAAAGCCAAGTTTAAATTAAAGAAAATCTACCTCAAAACTCCTTTGAAAAACACCAAAGTTTGGGTTAAAAATCAAGCTTAAATTGACTCCAAAGCGGCTTCAAACATGGCTGGGAATTATAGTTATTTGGCTATAAAGAGAGCTTTATGCCTTGTGTCTTTAATTAGAAATTGAAGTGAGAAATGAGAGAATAAGAAACTAGAGAAAGAAGTAGTGATGGTTGAATAAATAGGCATCAAAATAATTGAAGAGCGGGAGATAATTGCAGGTTTATAGAGAAAGTTGTAGGAAGAAATAAATGAGAATTAAAAGAAAATATTATCATGTCTCCCATGGAGACTTTTAGCAAATAATGCCAACATAATTAAGGGGGCAAATGGGGGCAAGTTGTGGAAGAAGATGAAGGAAGCATTAAAAAGGTGGTTGAGAAAATATATCAATGTCTCCTGGTAGTTGAGGTGAATTACTTCTATGTCTCCTTCGGAGACCTTTAGCCAAATAAAAAGGAGGTTACTTAATTGAGCATTAATATAGGGGGAATAAGGTTGGTAGAGGTGGGTGATAGGTAAATTTTAAATGTTTCTTATAGAGACTTGGTAAGAAGTTCTAAAGTAACAATTTATTCATATGATTTTTATGAAAATCATACCTGTTAAAATAACAGGTGTTTCAGCAAAGAAATCAATGAATATATAATTTATGAGTCAATTTCATATAACAATTGAACATAGAGGTGTTAATTTAGACGGCGCTAAATAGACTACCTTGAGGCCTGTTTCTTTAGCTTGGGGCAGTCTGCTTCAAGTCTAAATATTTTATTTCAAAATAGAACCTGAGTTAAGTCAGTTATATACTTTTTATTTTTTGTTGTTAATCATCTTGTAAAAATATAGTCTGTCTTAAACCGGTCTAATTTTCCTTTTTAGCCTGTATGGGACAAACCAAGCCGCCAAAATTCACATCTGTAATTGGAACATGAAAGGTACTCCATTTTTTTACATTAGCAAATTTCCCTAACTTGTTAGTACAGCAAGACAGGAAAATGATTGCATCAGTTATTATACTTGCAACATCCATCCTACAATCAGACCGAGAAGTGAAAAGATGATATCATGATTTCCATCTATCCTGTAATTTGTTTGCCCTGATATTTGGAAATTAGATATAGGAGAGGATAAGAATCTCTCATTTTTATTACCTACACATATTTTCCCATTTATGGAATAGAGAAGCATTATAATCTCAACCAAATCTCATTTTCATTCTCCAGACTATGGAAACAAATCACATTTTTATCTTTGACTTATAACACATCATAGAACGAGTCTCAAGACTGATATAAAATTCTTTCAATTTAGTGTTTGTCCATTTGAATGTTAAAATCTCAACCAAGAGAGATACAAGAGGATCACATAAATTTTGGTAGAGGATGGCGCAGTTTCATTATGTGGCATTTGAAAATTTAGTTCAAACTACAAAATAATAATTCAAACCAAATTGGTACAATATTTTCTTTTTAAAAAAATTTGAATTTTAATTTTCAAATCAAATTCGGTTTAAACTTTTAGTTTGAACTATGTTTTTAAACGTCTCATAGAAACGAAGCCGTGTATTTTTCTTCTGTTAATAAATTAAGAATCAAATGGATAGAAATATTAATTTGGGAGATTAAAAAAGTTTAAAAAATGATAGACTGAGATGAAATTTGATTATAGTTTGGAGAATAAAAATAGAACCTTTTTAAATGTTCATATATCTGCCAGTCCGCATGTTCATGTACTGGGATGTAAAGAATTGATCTGGCAACAAATAATAATACCTTCTTGAACAAGGAAAACTAAGCAAAAGAATAAACAAGTAAGCCCTATAAAATGGTCAAATATCATATTGAGAACAGGAGATTTTATCATATATTAGCCATGACAACTGTTTTCTAGCAACATTCTCTATTCCTTGAAGGGCCCGGATGCCAAGACAAACAGGAAATGACAAGAACAGATCACAAAGAAAAACATGGATGGGAAAGGGGAAAAAAAGTACAAAACTTGAATTAAGAAAGAAAAAAAGGGCAGTCATAGTACTAAATACCAACCATATCTTTTCTTATGACAACACCAAGACAGCTTGGAGAATGAAGAAAATAAACAAGGGCCACAAATAAAGGGGTAGGATCCTAGTGGCCTAAAACCACATTATCCCCAACAACAATAAACGTGTACTCACTAGTCACTAATTAGCTAGCCAAAGCACTGATCACTAGGAAGAGGTCCTGGGATTGAGCCTTGCTCCAAAAACTGTAGACCAAAGACCACCAAAATGGCGAGCAATGACAAGTAAGAAAGGCCTTCGACGGCACCTAATAACCCGAAAGGGCCATTAGGCAAACCCGAGCCAGTTTTGGCTTTGGTGTACAATGACCAAGCCACAATTCCCACGACAAGTAGATAGCTGACACCTTCTAATGCGCCAATTGAGCCGCCAGGACCTGGTGGCAGGCCACAGCCGGTTGTCTTGAGGGTGTAGAGTGACAAACCGATGACTGGCGTCGACACTAAGCCACCTGCGATGGCTGCTTTCTCAGCTATGCCACTGCCGCTGTCATTGCTGCTTTCCTTTGCCATGGCTAGGACCTTGAGAGGGGAGTGAGTTGGCCTTTTTAGTCTGTATTTGACATTGAATTTGTTGGCGGGTAGTGATGTTATTGACGTTGGTTGGGGAGAGATTAGCAACATCTTTGTGGCTTCCATGGTTTATTGATAGCATAAGAGAGAGGGTGATAGAGGTAGAGTTGCTTTGAGTTGGAAAATCAGAGTTCTAAGTTTGTCACTGAGAAAAGGATATGATAAGCGCCACCACTCGCACAGGCCACCTTATCTCCTTAAGATAGGAATTGAAGTTTTATTTTTAACAACTAAAACTATTTTTCAGCCAAAAAAAAAATAATAATTTGATAAACAAACTGTCAATAACTGCAGGTGTGTCAGTGTTATAACTTATAGGTTTTGGCTCGGTTGAAATCGGGAACAAATATAGTTTAAAATGGGAAATAAATTATGTGAAAAATACACCTAAACAAATAAGCGAGCACTGACAGTAGGATAAGTGTATTGACCCTAGATTGTACCGTCTCAATCGTTGGATAACTTTTGAACAATGTGATCTTGACCATCCACGTTAGAGATTTGCAGCTTGCCACGAAACTATTTTCAATCATAGATTATATTGTTAAAAATGTTACTCTAACTAATAAAATAGTAGAACCTATTAGTATGGTAATAAAACATGTACTACTATTAGTTTTACCAAAAAAAACTCAAAAACGATAACATTGAAAAAAAAAAAACCTACCCATTGAGTGTTTTGTTCCTTTTTTTGTTAAAATATTGTGATATAAAAAAATTTTATATTATAATTAATTTTTATAATATTTTAAAATATAAAAACTTTATATTATACCAATTAAAAATCACGGTTTAAATAAGATTTTCAAACCCACACCATTAACCGTCTACTTCCGCCCGTCTTGGCTAAACTCGCGAGAGCGTCATTAAGTTGCGCAGCTTAGAAGCAATAGGCACAAGAGGCAGCAGCTTGAGGCCCAGTTAACAAATAAATTGCTATAGATATGAAGCTGATAAAAGAACCATTCCAGTTAAGCTGAATCATCCTTGGAGTTTTGAGTGAGCCATCTACGAGTAGAGCAGCTTGAGCTGGAGTTCAACTAAGCTCAGCCGGCTAATTGTATAGAATAATTATGTAAACTGTCCCATTCGGAGACCTTTTCCTTTCTGACAATGGAAACACTACAGCCCAGCTACCCATTAAATTGGCCCGAAAGACGTAGGGGGATTCAATACTGTACAATTCGCGAATGTTTAAAGGATGTGTACCATATATATTGAACCGTTGGATCAAAATTTAGCCACTATTAAACGTCCCACGTCATATGAACTTTACAACTTGGACCAATCATTCTCGCATCAAAAAACCCACTTGGCACGCACACATATAGCAACATATATATAATTTTACAGACCACAGAGAAAGATGAAAACAAATAATTGCACGTCACATAGCCTGGATAAAGATAAAGAAGCAAGACCACGTCAGAAAACTTGAAGCCCGTTTGATTGAATGGAACATAAAGGAAAGCAAGAACCCATCTACATGAGTATATTTACAAGTCCCCCTTTTTTCTTTTTTTATTAAAAAAAAAAAAGGGTTCTGCTCGGGCAACCAACAGTAAAAACAAAGACAATTTTTTGAGTTTTACTTTCCTTTTGTTTTCCCTCCAAGTAGTTCCCTTTTGAAACCAACTCCCCAAAACCAGAACGTGAGCCTGTGAACCGCTCTTTAACTGCCATTTGAATAACAAAGAGTAACGGCTACCTAAGAGACCCAAGCGGGTACAAAACACTAACGATTTTTTGAAATGAAACCCCAAGGATACAATACTCTCCTACCTGATATATGTTTTGTCCAAAGAAGAGAGCTCAGAGCCAAAATCACTAACCTGTCTCCATACTAAAAAAGACACGAAGAATAAAAAACATTGAAAAGATCATGCAATGATTAAGTGTCAGTCATGCTTCTTTGAAGACTTGTTGTACTCAACAACATCATCGTCATCTTCATCGTCCTCGCCTTCATCTTCATCCTCCTTGTCATCTCTCTTCCTCTTCAAGCACGAAGAAGAAGAGGGAGGCAGCTCTTGAACTTCATCATCATCTTCAACTTCTTCCTCCTCTTCACCATCAGCACCATCTTCATTTCCCGGATCCATGTCGCTACCTCCAGCATCTTCTTCCTCATTCGGTGCCACAGGTTGAACTAAGTAGCCTGCGCCATAGTCGTCTTCCTGCAATCCAAAAAACATTTTCCGAGTTTGACAACAGAAGATTGTAAAAGAAGCCAAGATGCACCCAGTAAAAACACAGCGTACAACAAATCAAAGAAACCACCACTCAGAATTTAAAAAAAAAAAAGGTTAAAGTACAATCGACAGAATATCATTAACCTTACGAAGAGACTCAAGTTATTTGAAGCACCAGAACCACAGGAGGAGCGTTACTTCTAAAAATCAACAATTTAAAGATGAACCAGACTGGGATAAATCAACTCTAGGCAGAGGCACAGACAAACTAAGGTTAAAAAAAAAAAAATACACACAAAATAAACTAAAAATAAGCAACAACAAATGAGAGTACAGTACTGAAAATAGCACTGCGAGTATAAAAAGCAGACCAATGAAAAGTACATCGCTGATTACTCAAAGTATTCTAATACCTAAATTAGGTCAAATCCCACAAACTACTAAAAATCAAAAGAAAAATATAAATAGCTGCCATTTGAAGTAGATGGATAACACATAACTTCCATCAAGAGACGTAGAGAAATCAAAACAAAAACTAAAATTGGCTACTGGTAGTAATCAGCCTCATAACAAAAACTAAAAGGAACTGTGCAAAACAAATAAGAAAAAAGCTGGAATGGAAAATTAAAAATACATTAAAAAAGGAAAAATTCTTCATGTAGCTGATACAGCTACAAGATTGACAGAAACGCAAGAACACCAAGAAAATAAAACCCAAAAAAGTTTTGCACAGATCTGTAACAGTTGTTCATGCAAAATATAAAATGAACTCATCCATTCACCAAAAGATGAACTTTTTATCTCTATGTATCAGTCAGCTAAATTTCCAGAAAATCAAGCTCCTACAAAAACATATATATATATATATATATATATGTCTATCTTATATCCAAAACACAAAAATGCCAAAATTTGAGCAAAGATCTACTTTCCCTCCTTGTAAAACAAAAGGCTCTATAGCTAATTTTCAGAAAAGCCACATGACTAACTGAAAGAGAGGCGGACAACCAAACACAGAACACCCACCAGATTTACGAATCACACTCTACGGACTAGACATTAGAGCTATAAAATCACAATAGGATACAACCCTTTATTTTAAAGGCATCTTGAGCCTATAGCCAACATTTAGACACTAAATGCTTCAAGAACGCATCAACAACTCTCATACTAAGCAAAGAAACTTAAAATCATTTGCATGCAAAGCACCAATTCCAAACATCCATAAGCAAAAAAATAGTGCAAAAACAGGACCAGAAATCATTGCATCCATGTCATCTGATTCTCTTCAGCAATCAAAAAGCACAAAACAGTTAAAGAAACCAATCAAAGTAATAAAATCAACAAATATATCATAAAGAAACCAATAATAAAGCTCATCATTAAGGGTTTATGTAACTACAAAACACTCTCACCTCTTCCTCACCATCTTCTTCAAATTCCCCATCCTCCTCAACGCCCTGCTCTTCCTCCCCAGTCTCTCCATTATCATCCTCATCCCCATCGTCCTCCCCTTGCTCGTGCCCATCAATCTCTCCTTCCGTGCTCGTCAACCGCCCCGTACTCTCCGGCTCTGCAAAATTCGCCTCGTCATTATCCACCTCTTCTTCATCCTCGTCCTCATCATCGTCATCGTCATCGTCCTCCTCGTCATACTCAATCCCATCTTCTTCATCGCTGTCGCCAATCTCATGAACCTCCACCACATCATCATCCTCCCCTTCCTCTTCGTCGATTTCCTCCCCGGAATCGTTCTCCTCCTCATCGTCCCCGTCCTCCTCGTCCTCATCCCCTCCTTCCTCTCCCTCTACCGGAGCAACCCTAAACCCATTCGCCTGGTGATTCTGTCCGTTTTCCCTCCGGGCCGTCTCCGTCTCTTCCTCATCGGCGTCACTCTCCTCGTCCTCATCAACATCAACAACTCCCTCCATCCCCTCCCTGTGTCCGTTGTTCATTCTAAACAGATCCTCGCCATCAATTTCTCCGCTCCCAGGGTCGTCCTCATCTTCATCCTCCTCATCATCCTCCTCCTCGTCATCGGACTCCGGCCTCTCGTTCTCCTCCGCGTCCATCTTATCCAAATACTTGAGCGACTTTATCAATCCGAAAACCCTAGATCGATAATCTTTAACGCGCGTGACCGGACACTCGTATAGATCGAGCGAGACGAGCTTGAGCTGCGCGAGCGGGCCGAGATCTGCGATGTACTGAATCCTGTTATTCGAGAGGTCAAGGTCACGCAGCGAATCCAAACCGGCTTCGACGAGAAATTCGAGGCCACCGGCGATCCGATTGTCGGAGAGGATCAGCTTCTCGAGGCTCCGTAGCCTTGGGAACTGCTCCAGCGACGAGACGCCGATGTTGGCGATGGACAGGTGCTGAAGGTTCTGGAACTTCTCGAGGAGGCTCGGCGGAGGGAGCCGACCCTGGACGCACTTGACCGCCCCGTCGAGCGTCAGGGTCCGAGCCGCCGCGTAGTCCGTCTGGCCGTCCAGCGCCGTCTCAACGGCTCTCTCCCAGATCTCATCCATTAAAAACAAAACCGCTTCTTATCGCATACAAACACCAAACACCTCAAAAACTACACCTACACATACACACACACACAAAAACTGTATATATATATATATATCTCCGCCTATATATGTTTATACACCATTAAAATGAAGAACTCTAGTTTAAACTTAGACCTAACCCTAGAATTCTCTAAAGGAAGAAGATGGATAAGCTTATACCAAATCAGAAAATTTTTCTAATCCCCCTCTCTTCTTCTCATGTAAAACCCTTTCTTTTTCCTCCTTTTTTTTTATGTACAGCGCCTCTCTGTAACGTTTCAGAAAACAAATAAAACTCCCAAGAAAAAAATAGCCCCCAAAATAAATTTCCCCTCTCTCTCCAGATTCGTCTCTTTCTCTCTCTAGATTTCTCTCTCTCTCTCTCTCTCTCTTCTATTGGTGGGAGTGCGAGAGTCGGGATAAACCTCAAGGGACTCGCGGGTGCGTGGCGTGGGTTCGGGTGAGTAAGCAAAGCCGCGTGGTTTAAGGGGCTGGTGAATTATTGGAGGGGTTTAGGTCGTTGGATCAATAGGCATGGATCGATGACGTGGAAGAATTGGACGGTTGGGATTGGAGCTTGGTGTGTTTGTTCTCCAGAAGGATGTATTGGAGACAGGGGGGAAAGAGAGAGGATCTCGGCGTCGCCATGTAGGACACGTCACCCGTTGTGTAAATATCTGTGCGGTTACGGATATGGGCATGTAGGTTAGAAAAATTACGGGAGTGCCACTCGGTTTGTGGACGGACGGATTAGTTTAGCATGACGACAGATTTTTTGAGAGGAGGGCGGGTCAATCAAGTCATTTGACACTCGTGATGAATTGATCATGTCACACAAACGGCGGCTCCCAACGTCGTTTCAAGTCTGGCGTAACGTTATGAGTGAATCAAATCTGTTCATGGCTTACCATCAAAAATATATTTATTTATTTACCAAAGTAATCCAAAAAATGTGGTTTTAATCCTTCTAACACGTAAACTCTTATATATTATAATATAAATTAAAAATAATTTAGAGCATAAAATTTTTATATATTAACCAAAATCGTTATATTTATTTGCGATGTGAAACGTATTTTACTACTCGCTTGAAAAAAATTTGTCTTATACTTAAAAGATGTCAGGATGTTTGAATCGTAATTTTGTGGCCTCAATTGATTTTTTCAAAATATTTTGTTTCATTTACAATTTCAACATGTGGTTCAAACAACGTACCTAGGCGTCCTATTTGATATTTTTTTTTTTTTTAAGGTGCAACACATTTACTAGGTCTGTAGAAACAAAAGAAAAAAAAATTACATTTTACTTGTTTTTGATAGAGCATGTTAGGTAGTACCCGATTCGGTAATTTTTAAGACATGGGTCATTACCATTTTAAAACTCCAGCTTTTTATGGATCCTAGTCTACTTGATACGGTAATTATTTAGTCATCACTTTTAGCTTTTTTGCCTATTGTGTGCAAAGAATTTATTTATCACAAAAAATTGAAAACACAAGGATAAAATAATGCAGGAAAATTTGCGCTTTAGGTCTCCAAATATTTGAACTCTCGTTATGATAAGAATAATACGATTATTTCTATGTCAAAATCTTGATTTTTGAGTCCTAAACTTACCAAAGAAAATGTCGCTTATGTTCAACAAATAAAAAGACAAACCGAAAATCAAAGCAGTCTTTTTTTGGCGGTCAAAAAAAATAAACTAGTAAAGTTTCAGAAATATCATAAAGTAACGGTAACATCAAATACTTGTGGAAATAACGGTAAAGGATTGTATCAAACTTGTATGATTTGGTTTATAAATCAAACTTATGGGTATTTGTATTAAGCCAGTATTTCTTATATGATATGATATGTATTGAAAATATATAAATAAATGAGTTTGAGAAAGCAAAAACCCTTTTCTCTGTATGTTTCAATATTATCAGATGTCCACAAAGGACAGCAAAAACTATTCTTTTGAGAATAGAAATATATGAGTCTAATCGTAAATCATATGAGTCTCCTGGTTAATATTTTATCTTAATTCAAATAAAACTAGTTTTATGAATCACAAGTTTAGAATTTTAGAATAACATGCCCCTTTGAGAGAAAAATTCAAGCTCAAACCGGCTTTGTTACAATATTTTATTTTTAAAGAGGAAAAATTTAAGTTTAAACCAATTTATTATAATATTTTCTCTTATAAAATTAAATCGCTAATGTTTCATGTTTAAATCAGTGATCCAAAAGCTCTAAATTCCTTTAGCTAAAAACATGCACCAACTAATCTTTTTATCAAATATACTCCTAATTTAATTTTATTATTTTCATTATCATTTTGTAACACATTTATTTAATTGTAAATACTCAAAAACTTTTTAGGAATGTGAACATAAAAAAGAATAGAATAGATAGATCAGTAAACATTTTAAATAAATTTTTTACTTTTACTTCTCTAAATATACTTACGTGGAACCTTTTTTTTTTTTTTTTTTTTTTTTGCTGCGAATAAGATTTTCTAAAATTTCAATTTTTGATGGAGACTGTAATTTGGGGAATGGGATTCACCACAACCCCTCCAAATTAGTAGCCTGACACTTGAAAAACTGGAGAGACATTATGCGCGTCCCACAACCTCTCTAAGATGAGCAAACAAACGCTGGTCAACCCCAAAGATTCCAAGTAGCCTTTGGCACATAAAAAAACTGGAGACTTCAATACATACGGACGCTGCAGGCATACAAAAACCTCTCCAAAAGGTGAAATTTTGAGCTCAGGACAGACCCAAAAGTACCTCCAATACATCCTGACATTGTAACTACAGACTATACTACATACACAACAAAAGCCATTTTCAAATCACTGTTTGGCACTTGTATTTCCATTTTGACCTGTGGAACTTTTAAGCTCAAAATAACCCGGGGCAAGCTTTGATGGCTGCCCAAACAATGGAACATTTGAAGAATGGCCCAATGAAGGTGGTGGTCTAAACTGTTGATTGCTCGAAGAGCTAGTCACACCCTTTGAGTCTATATCCATCTTTTGATCTACTAGTTGTTGGTTAGTAGGCACCTCATCGATGTCCGTGGCCCCAGCGACATTCTGACCCTTCTCGCTAGTTATGCTCACACCGGAAGCCCCAAATGGAAGTTGAGTTTGCCAAAGAAAACCTGGTCTGTTCATTGCAGAAGTATGAGACCCACGGGAATTACCTTTACTTTCAGCTTCCTCTTTGACTCGGGCTTGATAGATTGGTTCCAAGACATCATTTGGTTTATTGGGTTTCATTTCAGGATGCTTCTCCCTGTCCAAAGCAGCTGCCACTTCAATGAAATCCCCTTTGGATGCCGAAGAGCGGCCGGAAGCAATTGCTGTTGTGGGAAATGCTCTTTCTGGAGGAACAGCTGGAGTGTAGTTAGATGGGAGCAGATCATCCCAATTCTCCAACAGTTCCTTGTAGACTTTTCGGAGAGTAACTTCAGTAAGGCCAGTCACCTTACAAATCTCTGCCTGTGTCTTGCGTTTGTCTTCGAGTTGGCAGGCCAAGTATATAGCAGCAGCAGATATGCTAATGGGATTTCTGCGAGTGCAGAAGCATTTGTTGATGACAACTTCTCCGATGTGAGTTGCCAGTTCCTAGAAGATAAAAGTGGGTTCGTAATCATATTAGATGCAGAAGAATATGTGGGAGTCTTATTATCATATCACAGTTCATTAACAACCATTGACACGACAACAATCCTACTAATCAAACATAGTCTCTCGCAGAGAAACCTTCATAATTCATAGGAATGCATCAACCTCTCTTGTAAATTATATTATTATTAAGGACAAGTCTGTTATCAAATGAAGTTAGTTAACGGTTGGTGTAAAGCTGTATCAGTTCAGTTGTAAATGGTTTTGATACATGTAACCATTAATATAGAGTTGAAATGTTCGTTGTCAGAGAAAGTCAATCAACAATTGGATTAAGAAGTATAAGGTGCAGTTGGTTTTTACAGCTGTTCTGGCGACATGGTAAACATGGTAAACTCTACAGTGTTTGTTTTCAAGACTTGACTCAATAAATAGATGTATAATCATTCAGATAATAAAATCCCATTATCGTCGTATATTTTGAAACATTGGTATCTGTAACTCCCCAAGCATAACAGAACATAGTTTAGAAAATAAAATTATTAAAGAGCCAAAGACATACAAAGTATTTATTAACATGTTGCTTTCAGGTTTCTAACAGAATGGGAATTAGATTTCGTATAAATGTGAATACGTACAAGTTATTTAATTTCATTGGACAGAAATTTCCTAACTTGTAGCTGGACTATTACATAAAATGAAGTCACTAAATTGAAAGGAGGTACCCATTTTGTTTACACCATACCATGCCATGCCATGATCAATCTAATATCAATGAACTATCACAGTTATGCATCACAAGTTATGCAGCTCAGGAAAGACATTACCTGAGCAGATTTATTGAGCTGAAGGAGTGTGCAAAATCTAGGCATATGCACTGATATTGAGTTGCTGTTAATAGGCTGACTTAGTTGAAGAGCTTCTCCTAGTATCTTGATGTACTTCCCAATTTCCTTTTGGGGTACATTGGCTGCAATGGAAATTTCCTACACGAAAATAGCAAAAGTCAAGTCAGAGAAGCCCTGAACGCAAAAGACAAGGCCACAACACCCCAGATGAAAGTGACTGAATATAAAAACATTTCCCTGGCAAGAAGCAACATGCTCACATAAACAGTCACTGACTCGCTTACAGTTACAAGATAATCAATGGCCAGGGAAAAATAGACATAATTAGCAAGTGTTCGGGATGAAGAAAGATATGAAAATAACACAGTTGACCTTGTCACCAACGAATTATCTTCATTAGAGATGAATGCCATGTTAATCACACATCTACATCTAACACTATGCATGTTTTCTTAGACAATACTCAATAGAAGTCAGAAATACTATCACCAAAGTTATATAATCTTTCTAGGCAATCATTTAAGCCTGACCCAAAAAAAAAAAAAAGAAACACTACTAAAATTGAATTAGACATGAAAGAGCTTGGGTCGTCTGTTCCTCCTAAAAAGACCCTTTCCACCCAGTTCTATAATATACCACTAAATACAAAGATGAACATCCTCACGAATGTGCATTTCTTATAAAGAGGAAACTAACCTTCCCTAATACCATTTTCATAGCTTCAAGAAACCTTAGAAATGTTGGGTATGTGGAACCTAATTATCATGCATAGTTGGCACACGGAGAGCCAAAATTTCTAGGTCGGGAGTATTTTGGGGTATTCTACATGCGTATACGTTTCCCTAATTCTTGAAATACAAGGGACTTTTAAGACTATCATTTTCCGAAGAGAGAAACAAAGAGAGTGAGAGAGTTTTATTTTAAGTGGATTGCAACTTGCATTTCTTCCTCTGGTTATAGTGATATTCTTTCTGCAGCAGAAAGTAGTCCACATTGCAGCTGCACCACTACAGATTTTGTGCATTTTTATTCTACTTCTTGTTTTTTATTACTCAAGAAAAGTAGGAATTATGACTAGTGATTCCTAATATCAAGAAACCCAATATTCATTAACAATAATCATAGCCTTCTTCACCAAACTCTTAACCTATACCACAAAATATGAACAAGAAAACCCTCACAAATGTGGATTCTATACAAATGGAGGAAAATTTCCCAAATTGAAACGCTTGAAAAACCATAAATTGTAGAATTTAATTACAATAATATCAAACCTCAATGGAAATTCAGAAATAAGAAATGAAAGACAACAAATTTCACCTGCAGGGTTCTAGGTTCTTGAGCCTCCCTAATGGCCTGGACAAGAGCGGCAGTGGCTAGAGCCTCAACGCTGCGATTCCTCAAGCAAGTAGCGGAGCAGCAATCCCTAAAGAGCTGAAAGGCGTGGTCGGAAATGTCGTATTCCAACCCCAGAATCGAAGCCACGTCGATGATCTGCATATATGCCCTGAGATTATCAACCACGACCGTCGACGAGGAGGAGGAGGAATTGTTCGAAGAGGAGGAGGAGGAGGATTCTAGGGTTCGTTCGAGCTCGGCGAGGTGGCCGGAGAAGGAGAGGGAGGAGCGGAGGAATAGAGGGGTGGGCTCGAGGGACCAGGTGGAGAAGGCGGTGATGAAGCCGGTGGGCTCGAAGGGGTCTTCGTCGTCGTCGCCGTTCGAATGGTGGTGGTGGTGGTGGGATGGGAGGGAAGGGAGGTCCGAGGTGACGAGGGAGAGAGGGTTGTCTTGGGAGCGGAGGTGGAAGAGGTGTTGGGGGTGGGACTGGCGCTCCTCCACCACGCGGCCGCAGGAAATGCACTCCGTTATGGAACGACCGCCGCTCGTGGTGGCGCATCGCCCTTGCCCCGCCGAGCAGTACGGGCACCTCATCCTTTTTGTACTCCCACGACGACGGGGACGGGGACGGGGACGGGCGGGTGTTCTAGATCAGAGTAGGGTCCAAACGGTATGAGACTTTGAGTGGTTAACACTGACTTCGTTGGCTCCCAACGTTACACTAAAAAACTCCACAAAACAAAAATTCATAGTTTTCACTAGGTTACTAAGCTCTCTATGCAATTGGAACTTCTAAAAAGGATGTTTGAGAGCATCGTATGAATCAATTAGTTGATAACATTGTAATATATAAAAGTTTTATATTAAAATTTCTTTTTGCTTCATATTATATTATATTATATTATATTATATGAGTTTTATATTGTTTAAGTTTAAATAAATGCTTTAAATATCTTAATAAATTTAATTATGAATAATATAAAAGTCTCACATGCTACAATGTAAAACAAAAATGCATTACCTAAGGTGTTTAGAAATTGTAGTTAGAAGTTAAAACGAAAACTTTTTGAACTGAAAACTGTAGCATACAAAAGCTTTATACTGTAATGAACTTTTTATTTTCAATCATTATAGCAAGCGAGAGTTTTACACTAGCAACCAAATTTTAGTTAAAACTAAATTTATTAAACATCCTCATAATGTAAAGCTCTCATATTCTACGATGTTAAAAATCCACTCTCAACCACTCTCAATTCCAACTTTTCTCCTAAACATCTAGAAAATCTCAACTCATATATTTTTATTCAATAAATAAAGGGCTTTGAAACAGCTACTCCTTTGAAGACAATATAGAGTAAGGGTGTTCACGGATTGAAATCTACATATTAGAGGTCAATTTGTATATATCGGATTGGGAAAAATCCTAATCCAAAACCAATTCATGAGAGTTTCAATTCAATCCAACCCGATCTACGAACAACAAATTCTATGGATTGAAATCCGCGGCTTTACAGATTAAGGTTTAAGTTAATTAAATAAAAACTAAAAATAAAAAAGAATGATATAACAGAACATAATTTATTAAAATCTAACAAGTTGCAACCCAATTGAATGTAAGTCAAATAATAAATGAAATTGTAACATTACATTTAACAAACTTAATAAAACTATATGTATTAACTTAAATGAAATGGGTGTGGATTTGGGTTTCATTTTGACTGGGTTTCATTTTTTTAACTTAATAAAAATCCGTAAAAAATTCACCCGTAGCCTATATATTAATTTAGAAATTTATATTAGTTTAGAAATTTATATATACAATATAGATATGTATTAATATATAAAATTTAAGTATTATATATGTATATATCAAGTTCAAGGATTATATGGATTGGAAGATCCTTAATTTGTAATCTAATCTGTATATATCGTATTGAGAAATCCAATCTTAAACCAATCCGTATTTTTTATAATCCAATCCAATCTAACATATTAGATTGCATTGAATGGATTGCACGGATTGACGAATTCTGTAAACACCCTTAATAGAGAGATAGCATGTCATTTAAATGCTTTTCTTTTTAACAACTTTGTGTTATACAAATTTGAAAATTGAAACTCTAATATCTTGAGATAAGTAGAAAGTAATGTTTTGTTGTGGTATTTCTCAAAATTTATCCAACAAAACTTACACAATTCACCAACGTAGTTTCAAGTTTTATAGACGGTTTAACAACTTAGTTGAAACTGTAAAATTATGATTTAAACTAATTTTATTATAGTTTTATCTCATAATTTTAATTAAAAATCTTGATTCCAACTACGTTTCAAATTCCCTCAAGGAAAGTTTTTCAAGTTTCAAGTTTTTTTGGTCATAAAGGACGACATGTTGTCAGTATATCAAAATCCTTGTCTTTTGTATAAAACAGCATTGCCGTCTTCAGTAAAGTTTGTTGTGTTCGTTGTTCAAGTGAAAAAGCTCATGCCTTTGATGCAAAGAATTTTGCTGTCTTGTTTGAAAACGACGTGTAGTTTCTAGGGTATACTGCTTTTTATACATAATTTCTAGTGTATACCGTTGGTTCTACGACAAAATCATCTATAGTTTTGTCTTGAAATTCAAAATTGTTGTCGCCTAAAGGCCGTTGTCTCATACTCTACGTTGTAAAACATGTCGTTTCTATTTTATTATCTGTCGTCGTCTCAATCTCAGTGGCACTTTTTTAGATAAGAAACAGGAAATTTTGCTTTCTCCTCTCGTAAAAAACAATGTCCTTCTTGCATTACAATTGCAATCGTTCTTTGCTGTTATTTAGCACGATATTTGTTTTGTCGTACACATGTGCCCAAAGCCACAAAACTAAATGTCGTTTCTGTCAAATGCTTAGCGCCTACTATCCAAATGACGTGTAGTTTGTTTTCAGGCGGATAAATGACATGACGTATGTCTTGCAAACATTATCACTGACACTAAATCTTACGTGAAAGTTTTCTTTTATTTTTTCAGTAATTCCAGATAATTGGCAGATTGAGCAACTATGAGTTTAAACCCCCAAGGGAATTTTATGTAGATCTCTCTCTCTCTCTCTCTCTCTTTCTCACATTGGTTTGGTAAAAGTTGAAATTGAATTTAGGTGAAGAAATGCCTATTTTTTGCTCCTTGTTAGGAGTAGTAAATAAAATAAAGAGCAATGATAATATAACTGTTTGGTTAACCAGTGGTAACCAACTTGGTTATGTGTTGTATCTGTTGTAACAAACACTTACACGTGTTATCAGCTGAGTGGTTAATGAAGGCAAGTTGTAAGAATTAGTTAATTGGGTATTTAAGTCTCATTCTTGTATTCGAACGAGATCAATGAGAATGCAATACAATTCTTTCACTCATTCTTCTCTCAATTCTTTAAGGTTTTTGTTTGATCAACAATTCTTTCATTCTCAATATGGTATCAGAGCGGCCGACCTTACTGTCGGAAAGGCCGTCGAAGTGATCATCGAAAACTTCCATTGATGGAGGCTCAATTCCACCATGCCTCATCCCTGTAACATTTTCTCATCCAGTCTCAACAAAATTTGGTCAAAACAATTTTTTGGTTTGGAGAAAGCAGGTTCTTGCGACAGTCAAAGGTCATCGACTTCAAGATTTTCTTTCTGTAACAATGTCACCTCCAACACGGTTTCTTTCTCGTGAAGATTAGCTTGCTGGGAAAGTCAATCCTGAATTCCAAGATTGGGAACAACAAGATCAACTAATCCTATCATGGCTGCTTGCGTTTGTAAGTGAAGGTATTCTCACGCGAGTGGTAAATTGTGACTCCTCTTCTCAAGTTTGGAACACATTGGAAGTCTACTTTGCCTTTTAAGTTCGAGCAAAGGAAACACAATTCAAGACTTAACTTCAAAACTTGAAGAAAGGCTCCCTGAGTATGAATGAATTTCTTTTATGTGTGAGACACTATGTGGACATGCTAGCACTAGTGGGACACAAACTCACTGCCAAAGATTATATAGACTTAATCCTAGATGGTCTTCCACCAGAATATGACACCTTTGTGATCTCGATCAACACAAGGTCTGATCCACTTACTATAGAAGAAATTGAGTCTTTGCTGTTGGCTCAATAAGCTAGAATAGAGAAGAGTTACAAGAGTCTTGATTCTATCATAGCAAATCTTGTTATTAACACTGAGTACTCAGGTCATAGTCAGTCTTTCTCTGGCCATAATCAGTCTTTTGGTTTTAAGAAACAGTCTCCTGGGCCATCTCATTTTGGTAAGCATCTTGGTTATAATTAGGATTTTGGTGGCACTGGTAGAGGTTTTCAGTTTCGAGGCTCTCATGAATCCAGAGGAAGAAGTTTTTGGCAGGTTTCATAGAGGACGAGGGCAATGGCAGGCTAATAAAGTTCAATGCCAACTTTATGGGAAAACAGGACATGTGGTTCTCAATTGCTACTATAGGTTTGATCATTCTTTTAATGGTCCTCTCAATGGCCCTAGATCACATTTTCAACAAAACAGGCCACAAGGTAATCTTGCTAAAATTCACTCACAAAAGTAGGATCCTCATCTTGTGACTTGGATGCTAGCTACACCTGAGAGCATATATGATTCAACATGGTATTCTTGTAGCCATACTGACTTAGACTGGTATCTAGACTTAGGAGCAACAAATCTGATGGCCAAGAAAGAGTTTACAGGTTCTGACCAAGTCCATATGGGTGATGGTAAGGGCTTGCAAATAAAGCATATTGGTTGTTCTGAGTTTTTATCTCCATTTATTGCATCTAAAACATTGTCCTTAAATCACCTTCTACATGTCCCTAAAATCACAAAAAATCTACTAAGTGTCTCTAAGTTTGCCTCAGATAATCAAGTATATTTTGAGTTTCATCCCAATACTTGTTTTATGAAGGATATTGCCTCTCAAGTCACACTTTTGGAAGGTCGTCTTAAAGGAGTCTCTATGTCTTTGACAAGTCATAAATTCAGCTTCCCAAGTCAAATTCAGTCAATCAACATAAGCCGTTGCCATGTCTCAATCTCAGCCACCCAAGTTCTTCTGTCAATAGTCATGTTAGTACATATTATGATCATGAAAAGTTGTCATGTGGTGTTTCATCAACAAGTTCTATTGATTTCAGTATCCGGCATAATAGGTTAGGTCACCCTTTTGATTCAGTTGTAAAATGTGTACTTTCCCAATGTAATATCAAACCTATCAATAAAGATGCCAATAAAGTTTGTTCAGCATGTTGTCTTGGCAAATTGCACAGATTTCCATTCCCACATTCCAACATAACTTTTAATACACCCTTTGAAATGATATATTCAGATATCTGGGGACCTTCCCCTATTCCCTCTACTAAGGGCCATCGATATTATATTCATTTTATTGATCATTCCACACGTTTTACATGGCTATACCTCTCAAGGCATAAATTAGAAACTCTACAGACTTTTGTCAATTTCAAGAGTCAAGTTGAACTACAGTTAGGACACAAAATCAAAATTGTCCAAACTGATTGGGGAGGGGAATACTGACCTTTTACCAACTTGTTGTCCTCCTTTAGTATTATACATAGACATCCTTGCCCTTACACTCATGAACAAAATGGTCTACCTAAGAGGAAACATCAACATATAGTGGAAAATGGCTTGACTCTGTTGGCTCAAGGTTCCTTGCCCTTCAAATATTAGGATGAAGCCTTTAGGACTACAGTCTATCTCATCAATAGATTACCTACTCCTGTCTTATAGAACAAATCACCTATTGAGTCATTATTCCATGTTAAACCACAATATCAGTCACTCAAAACCTTTGGCTGCTTGTGTTTTCCAAATCTTAAACCTTACAATACACATTTGCCTATAAATCCTCTCCATGTACTTTTCTTGGTTATAGCTTGAATCATAAAGGCTATAAGTGTCTTGATGAAACCGGAAAAATTTTCATATCTAGAAATGTAGTATTTGATGAATACACCTTCCCTTTTACCAAAAATAAGCATTCCTTAGTTCCCACATCTCTGCCTCAATCTACTCAAAATATCCTACCTGCCCTTTCAGTTCTTCCCTCATTCTTATCCAGTTCTGCTACTCATTCATCAACCTCAACTTCTGACTTGCAATTAACCTCTGATGCAATACAACTAGATAATACTAAAAATGATCGATACACTTTGTCTGAAAATCCTCCATCCATTATAGCATCTGATCTGTAGGTCCTATCTCATGTCACTAGAACAAACAACAAGATAAATAGCACTGCCAATGTTCACCCTATGAAGACTAGAGTAAAGGATGGTATCTTTAAACCTAAAGTGTACATAGCAGCTAAGGAACCAGCCACGGCAGCATAAGCATTTGAACAAACTCAATGGTAGCAACCAATGAGAGATGAGTATCTTACTCTACTCAAAAACTGCGGCATCCGGCCTGAGCGTACTCCCTCAAGCCTCCATAGAACCCACCTTGCAGGGCCCTCAGACTTATGGCTCTTATTGGTAGACCATCCCCGTACCGCCCACATATCCGTACTGTCCCCTCTAGGGCCCTCTAGCCACTCAGGGTTTTTCTTTCGCATCTCTCGGGTTCGAACCTCAAACCTCCCTTAAGAGGTTCTTATTTCCTTCTCGAGTACCAATTGAGCTAATAGCTCAAGGTAGATCCTATGGAGGCTTGAGGGAGTACGCCCGGGCCGAACGCCACAGAAACAACACCTAGAGTCTAGTACCATTACCAGAAGGAAGAAAGGCAATATGATGCAAGTGGATATTCAAAGTAAAAGAAAATCCAGATGGCACAGTAAACAAATATAAAGCCCTATTAGTTGCCAAAGGCTTTCATTAGGTGGCAGGCTTTAACTTTTGGGAAACATTCAGTCCAGTAGTAAAACTAACAACTATCAAAACTGTTCTCACTTTGGCCCTTAGTCAACAATGGATAGTGAGACAACTTGATGTAAACAATGCTTTTCTGAATGGTGAGTTACACGAAGAGGTGTTTATGGAACAACCTTTTGGTTTTACTGATCCCAAAAATCCATCCTTGGTATGCAAACTTCACAAGTCTCTTTATGGCCTCAAACAAGGCCCTCGAGCTTGGTTTGAAAAACTCTATAGTACACTAAGTGAACTTGGCTTCAAGTCTTCAAAGTCAGATCAGTCTCTATTTGTCAAGTTTACTCATCGAGTCACATTATTTGCTCTAGTTTATGAAGATGATATCTTGATAATTGGAAGCAATAATCAAGCAGTGTTAGAGGTGATAGCCAAACTGAACCAACAATTTGCATTAAAGGATTTGGGTGAAGTGGACTACTTTCTTGGAATTCAGGTCAGGAAAACCAGCACTGGACTTCATTTATGTCAATCCAACTATATTTGTGATCTATTATGCAAAACTAAAATGCAATATGCTCGAGAAGTCAAAGCTCCTTTAACCATTGGACAAAAACTGATTGCTTTTGATAGTGATCTAGTCACTGATCCTTAGTTGTACCAAAGCACAATGGGTGCACTACAATATATTACAATTACTAGACCAGAGTTAGCATATGCATTTAATAGAGTGTGTCAATTTATGCATAATCCTTTAGAAGCTCACTGGAAAACTGTCAAAAGAACCTTGAGGTATTTGGCAGGCACCATTGACTTTGGTTTACATCTCACCTCTTGCACCCAAACTCAACTCAATCTAGTTGGATATTGTGATGCTAATTGGGCATCAGATGTTGATGATCGATGTTCTACATCTGTATACTGCTTGTTTTTGGGACCTAATCTCATTTCTTGGCAGTCAAGAAAACAACATACTATATCAAGGTCAGCTACAAAAGCTGAATATCGCAGCTTAGCCAGCTTGTTGCAGAAATAAGCTAGACTCAAGGCTTGCTAGGAGAGCTAAGAGTTGCAAGCACAAAGAAACCAGTAATCTAGTGTGACAATCTTAGTACAGTGCATCTTGCAGCCAATCCAGTGCTTCATGCTCAAACAAAACATATTAAGTTAGACCTTTACTTTGTTCATGAAAAGATCCAACAGAACCTACTTGAAGTTACACACATTCCAGCAATTGATCAACTAGCTGATGTATTCACAAAAACTATCTTAAGCTCTGTATTCAACTAGTTTAGATCCAAACTTAGAGTCCTAGATTTTAGAACTCTAAGTTTGAGGGGGAATGTTAGAAGTAGTCACGAAAATAAAGAGTAATAATAATATAACTGTTTGGTTAACCAGTGGCAACCAACTTGGTTATGTGCTATATTTGTTGTAACAAACACTCACACGTGTTATCAGCTGAGTGGTTAATGAAGGCAAGTTGTAAGAATTAGTTAATTGGGTATTTAAGTCTCACTCTTGTATTCTAACGAGATCAATGAAAATGCAATACAATTCTTTCACTCATTCTTCTCTCAATTCCTTAAGGTTTCTATTTGATCAACAATTCTTTCATTCTCAATAATCCTATTTTTGTTGAGGTACAATTCAGACAGGCCCAAATTGACTATGGGTCCTGGCGGCCCAACAATGTTGATTAAGCGAGTCGAACAAGTCAGCTCAATTGAATCGATTATTAGATTCGTTCGTTGAAATCGGTTTCTTAAACCTATTGCTTTCAGTCCCAAGATTAACTTGTTCTTTCAGGGTATCGTTCGTCCGAATCGTTCGTATCTGTTCGACAGATAGCACGTCCTAACGGTTAACACACGTTAAGTACGAAACCGAAATATGAAGAAGAAGTGGTTTCTGCAGCAAATCATCAACCGACACGTGTCCTAGTATCACAGTTACTCGCGAAGCATTACTTTACTCCACTTGATGGTTAACGGCTACGATTCTATCTCATACTCTATATATAGGGGAAAGGTAGCTTTGGAAAATAGACAGTACAAAAGAAATACAGAAACTCTGCCCGTTTATTTTCTCATATATTCCTACTCTCTTGTAATATTGTAATCTGTATGAAGAAAACCTGATAGTGAATGACAATGGACGTAGCTCTTCATTAACAAAGTGAACCACTGTAAATCTGGCATGTTTTTTTATTTCTATATTATTTTGTTCATTTTATACCGATCTTGTGTATATATCCGAGCAAACATGTCCATTTAACAGTGATTTGAGGGCCCAAATTTTCGATTACTTGGTTCAGTATTTCAACAATTTAACTGTAGATCTATCGTCTACAATTTTGTAAAAGGTTTTTTTTAACTATTTACTTGGTTTACAATGATATGATCTATAAATATCCTCGTTAAAACAAGTTTTATTCATAAGTAAAATTATTGAATATTTAATCATCAGAAAAGAATGACCATTTATATGATAAAAATTCTAAAAAAAAAAAAAAGCGAAAACAAAAGATTGCTAAAAGGCTAGTAGCAGTCATATTTGAAGTCTAGAGCTCAAATAACTTTTTTTTTTTTTTTTTTTTCCCATCTTAAGTTTGTTTGACTTTTGCCTTTTCTTTGACGTTTGACTCAATGAAGTTCCAGTTTAATTTAAAAAAAAAAGGGTTGAAAGTTCAACATGCAAGGATAGGTTACTTTTTTAGTTCCCACGTGTGAAATTGCCTTGGAGAAATGAACCATCAGATAAAATGTGCACACTTGCGGAACACAATAGACGGCGTCGTATAGTGTCGGTAGCTTCGCACTGTGAATACATAATCTGTGTCAATTCGCTAATTAATTCTTCGTGGTTCTGATAGTGAAATCCAAGGGCCAGGATTGTCCCCTCAAACACCACCATCAAGCTAAATCCAACCGCCAGTCAACCCAATCACATACTAATATTTTGTGGTGGCCCACATTGTATTATAATATTATTATTGTCTCCCCATCTCTTTCTGTCTCTATCTCTCTCTCTGCCCCTTCCTTCTCTGAAACAGCTACCATCCCAGGAAAGAACCTCAACATATCAGATCGGACTGAAACAAAAAAAAAAAAAAAAAAGCACAGAAAATATATTAGTTTCTTAAAAATAAAAAATAATTAAATAAAATTCGGCAAATCGTCGACATTTGTTAGAGCTTCACGTATCTTCGTTTTTTTTTTTTTTTGGTTTTGGTCTGGCTCTGTGTCTTAACCGGAAATGAAGGATGAAGACGGCCTTCCGACGACGGCGACTTCGACCGGTAAGAAAGAGAGCTCCGATTGCGGCCTAGCATTTGGTAAAGGAAGGTATAAGTTCTGGGCGTTGGGAGCGATTCTGCTCCTCGCTCTCTGGTCGATGTTCACCGGTACCGTCACTCTCCGGTGGTCGGCCGGGAACCTAAACCGGATCTCCGACGACTTCGACGCCCCAATCCACGACGATCTCGACGTCCTCGTTAGTCCTCTCTTTTTTCCGATGGAATTGTGAATGTGTTTGTGGTTGAAGGATTGGATCTCTGATTTAGTGTTTTTTTTTTTTTTTTTTTTTTCCGTTTTTGGTTGTTCTTTATGGTTAGGAAATGGAGGAGAGAGAAAAAGTAGTGAAGCACATGTGGGATGTGTACACCAACAGCCGTCGGATCAGATTACCGCGTTTCTGGCAAGAGGCGTTCGAGGCTGCCTACGAGGATTTGACCAGTGATGATCCTGGTGTTAGAGAGGCCGCTATTTCCGAGATCGCTAAAATGTCCGTACGCTCCATCGATCTCAATCCGCCTCCTGTCCAATCAACGGTTAGTAATCCATCATTCTTTTCTTATTTCTTCTTTTTGTGGTAATGTTGTTTGATTAGAGGAGGGTTTGCTCTTAATTGAATTCGAAAACCTAGATTATTAGCTTGCATTGTGGATTATCAGTGATGTTGATGTCTTGATGCTGCCTTGAATTCTTTATTTAATATCAATTGGATGGTGATAAATATCGAGAACCATTTGTAGAATGGTAATTAGGTGGAAATTTAGTTATGCACTCTTGCATAATTGTTCCATTCCGAGTTTGGTGACAAATCTATACTTGAATTAGCAGCTTTTGCCTTATTGGGAGTAATAGTTGGTGAAGCTATCCATTGTGTTGGATCCTAGTTCTGAGCCACGAGGGTGTGTCTAGACCCTTTTATCCGAACACACCATGACAAACTAAGGAGATGGCCCCAAGGAGAATCGAACCCAAGACCTCCAAATTATTGGTTGACGTTCTGAGACAAGCTACCCCTTGGGGTTGAGTTATCTACCTTTTTGGAATCATTTAGGTAGTAGGAACTTAGTGCGTTTCGAATTCCATGGTTGAATTGGACTGATTCCATGCACCTTGTCGTCACCCACATTACTCTGTGGGAAGTTCTCATTATATAAATGGGCATTGAAATGGGTTGAAAAAATCCAGTGAGTTGAAAATCTAGGCTTTTGGGAAATTCTGGATTGGCAATGTCAACTATCATACATGGTTGTGCATGCTTGTTTTCTTCAGGGTTGAACAGGAATCAGTTGGTAGTCCCATTTTTTTTTAAACATGCTGGGGGTTTTGTAGTATTTGATTGTTTAGGGAGTAGACAGGTCCGAAGTTATGGGAAAATGGGGTTAAGCTACATGCCAATTGAAGTGGTACTTGGCCTTGATGAGGTGCAATGCTTTTCCGACTAATCCAAGTTGCTTGGAATTACAAACACAAAACAATTTTTACGATTAATTTCCTGCATGTTGTCTCATTGCCTATGTTTTATCTGTTTCCATTTCTGGTGTGTGTATTACAAATTTGATGATGCTCCTTCATGATTTCAATTACTAAGATTCAACATCTCAAGGTGGATTATGTAGCTGTAGAATCCCAAGGATCATGTCTGTAAATACCAAATTCGATGCTATAGGCTCGCATACTTGACGAGCCATGTCATTACAGATAATAGGAAAATGATAGCAAGTTTCATCCCTTTCCAGCCCTTCAATTGTGAGTCTTATAATGTTATAGCAAGTATATGCATACACTCTCCTATGAGTATAGGGACAAGATTTTTTTTTTGGGGTAAAAATTATAGTGATAAGTTTTGGTATGAGCATAACTTTTATTTGAAATTCTATCTTCTTAACCTTGACTATTGATTACTATGGTTGCATGTCTGAAATCATATATGATGTGACAATAGTTGATGTGGGTATGCAAATTTTACAATTGGCCTTTACTCTGAAACTCCAGAAATACTATACGTAATTTCTTTAGACATATTTTGATTTTGTATCGTTGAAAAATCATTTCCTTGTATGTTCTGGTGATTGAGCTCGCTAAATTCTATTTTGGTATGATGCAGTATTTTGACTGAAAACTAAATTTACTGGAAAGAAAGAAATCAGGCTAGTGTTCCTGTGAATTTTCACGCTCAGCCCATATTCTTGTGCTTTCATTATCAGATGCCTTGCAATAATTTCTAATGCAATTTCTCGGGCCGGTGTGTTTCATGCCTGGTATCAACAGAGTGCACGGGAACTTGCCAAGGTTTTGAGGCTAGCAGATAGAAATGGGGAAGTGGTGCGCTCGACAAGAAGTGGTCAATGATGGGAAGAATGTACAAGTCAAGTGTTGGAATCTACATGATTCTACTGCTCATGTGCTGCACAGAATTTGTGAGTGGTAGTGATGGGCAGAACTATATGGGTTCTTGTTCTTGAAAAAGGAACCATACTGAATTCTTCTATTTCTTTCTCACAGCTGGGGAAAACTATGTATCTAATTAGGTTCTCATCCTTCAGAAATTTTGAATGTCAAAATCTTGCCGTGTGGGTGGTAAACTTATGACAATCTTTGAGCAGACACGTCCAAGTGAAGAATTTTGCTACGATATGCTCTTCCTTTTCCCCTTCTTGCAAAAATGAATCTCATAAATATTTTTTTTTCCGGAATTGCCACATTAAAATAATTTATCTTCACAAATATTCTTATATAATGTCTAATTTAATCTATAGGCGTTTCGAAAATATGATTAAAACTAAAATTTTTTAATTAAAAACTGTAATATATGAGAGTTTTATATTGTAGCTTATGTTTTATTGATATTGTAATAAGTAAAAAGTTTATATTGTAGCAACTAAAAGTTTTAATTCTAATTAATTTTGCAAAGACCCTTCTAATCTTCCTACGTACAAGAGCGAATCTGTTTTCAACAGATTTGTTTCGTGTCAGCTGAAACTATGAAACATATTGGGATTTATTATTTATTTAATTAATTAATTTATTATTTTTTACAGCTTCCTTCCTTTGCTTCTTTCTTTTCTTGCCTTTTCCTTATTTTTCTTCATTGTTACCTTTTTTTTTTTTTCCTTTTCACTAAATTTTATTCTTATGAACTTTTTCCCCCAATGCCTCACCAAAATAATTCATTTTCATAAATATTTCTATCTAAATATATTTCTAAATTATGGTCATTCATTTTTTTTTTCACTTTTACTACTTTTTTTTTTGTTGCTTTTTAACAAAATAATTTAGATTTTTGAATTAAAAAATGTAATACTAATTAGATTAATTACAAAAATTCTCCTTGAATTAATAGCCCTTATAACACTTTACTCTTTGAATTTCAAGTAACATTCGTTCTTCTTAAAGTATGAATTGTTAACAAAAATAGTATTTTTTAAGAATTTTAACACAACTAATTATAAAACTAGGGGTATTTTAGCAATTTTGGTTACAATAATAATATTAAAAATTAAAATCATAATAAAAAGAGTCTTTATGATCATCAAAGACAAAAAAAAAACATTAAAATCATTATGCCATTTGAATCTTTCTTTTTTATATACTATTTTTTTTTTCAAAATTTTAGTAATGTTTTTCACG
>CAMOHE010045282.1:8941-28499 GCA_946598075.1 Artocarpus hirsutus | reverse complement strand
CATACTATAAACTTCAAATTTCATTTTAAAAACAATAATTGTAATTTTATAAAAGTTTTGTAAATTAAATTGACTATCTGAAAGTCAATTTAATTTAAATTCTAGTCTTAGCACAATTTTGTGCTTCACTAACTACTTCTTGTAAAGAACCATTTATGGGTCCACATATTACCAATAGATCAGCGTTTGTGGACCCCATCAATGCTCTTTTTGTTCTTATCATTCACTATTATTTTAATAACTGATATTATTATTATTGTCATTATTATTACAATAATAATAATAAACTTTACATAATTATTAATGTGTACAATAATTAACTATACACATTCAAAACATTGGAATTATTGCATCCTTGAACTTGGTGCTCACCATTTTTAATTTATGATATGGAGCTCATGATCATATTGATCTGGGTTTCTCTTACTGAACTGTTATCATATAGAAATTTTTCACATGATCATAGTACGTTGGAAATTTCACTTTTGCCAAATAACATTGTCTTTTTGGCTCATGCATAAAATTAATAAATCATGAATTCTTGGTTTAGCACATTAAATAATTATTTTTTTAATTATTTTAATGTACTATCATAACATTACATTATTACATGTTTCATAAATAAAGCACATAATTTTGTGCATTCACAACATTAATTATTTCTAAGGTCTTACGGCTATTAAGACCTTTAAATATGCGTGTTAATAAATGTTAAACTTGTACTTTCTTAAGTACTTAGCTAAGTCATGAGGGAAAAACCCTCAATTAATTATAGCTATTAACGTTTAAATTTTTCGGGTCATTACATAGGGTCAAAAGGGCCAGGCCTACACGACACGAACCTTTTACACCTCTCATGTCGAAAGTTATATATAAGCATCAACACGACAAAAAATATATAGTAAGAGGAACATGATAATATATGACAGTGAAAGTTATTTTATAACTATAGGGAAATATTTTACAATGTTGAGTATCGTCAGAAACTATACTCAAAATTAATACATGAAAAGAATAACAGAAACAAATTAACTCGGAGTAATATTTGACCTAACAACAGTGTTTTGTTTATGTATTTTTGAACTTGTTCTATTTTTGAAGTAAAAATTACATTAAATGAACAAATATGTGGTGAAATTGAAACTAAATATAACTTCTGTATTTTTTAAGAATAGCCATAATGATAACATTTTGTACTATGTAATTATATAATGACAATGATATCACTTTGAGCTATATATATACACTCATAGTTGGAGTCATATTCTAATTCTACAATAGTAATTATGCCATTTGTTCCATTAATCATTCTTCTATTTTTTGAGATCCCCATATTTTCACTTTCAAATTTATTTGTTATGTTAACTAAAGAGGTACCTAATTATTAGTGTGACTAAGCCTAGCTGTCTAGCTACATTATTAACAAGGATATCCATTAAGCAAAAGCATCATCACCACATCCTATTGTGGCCTAAACTTATCTTTGCTATTTGGGTGGGAAACACAAACCGGTTGCATCCGTCATAGTAAAGGGAATCTTGAGCCTTAATCACAATTTTTTTTGGCTTTTGCAGTTCAATCATAACTAAACTCGTTAGATCCTAATTGTGTCCTATCTACGTAAGTTTCAAACAGCCAACACAGGAACAATCGCATGCATGTGAATGATCACACAAGGCTAGAAATTTGTTGTTACATATATCTAACCTAGCTACTTAGTTTTTGTGAAGAGTAATCCTATTTAACCTAATCTATTAATAGAAAATAGGACCTGATCTAAAATATACATTACATACTAGTTTGGTCATACTGTTTTGTTAGTAATAGTAGGACCCAGTAATTCTATTTAACTCAATAGAGTTATAACTCCGCTACTAAAAAAATATAGGACTCAGTTTAAAAGATATGTTATATACTAGTTTGGGTCATATAATTTTATTAGTAGCAGAGTTATAATCCAATACGATGGAAAGGATTTTTCTTTAATTAAAGTTGATCATGAAGATACTATATGCCTTGCTAGCTGCAAGATTTGGCTAAAATATGCTTCATTTATAATCACGACGTGACATGGGGCTAACTTTCGGACTCATTTTCAAGAGGGACCCCAATAATCACATTAACTTCTCTTACTTTTCAAAAAGGAGAGGATTAGAAGAGAAACAAAAAAAATGAAAACACCCATTAAATTTAATTATTAAATTGCACCATGCACTTTAACCTCATCGTCTTTTTTTACATGTTGTATTTTAAATTTTAAATTTTAATATTTAGACCCTAAACTTTACAATCCATGATAATGTAGTCTAACCAATAACTAATGCCAATTAGTGGATGATAATTACAGTTCAAGATTCCAATATTAAAAAGTTTAGGACCCAACTTACCAACTAACAAAAAGTTAACGTCTATTGTGGAAAAATCTTGAGTATTTTTATTTATTAATTAATGTCCATTTGTTGTTAAGTCACAATTGCAACAAAAGTTTAGAATTTAAGATGATATTTGTCAAAATTTAAAGTTCAGCAGCGAAATTACCAGCACTAATAATTTAAGACACACTAATGCAACTAAGCCTTGAATTTATTTTCCCTTACAATTATAACATTTTCAAAAAGGAGGAGTATATTTAGAGGAGAAACAAAATGATGAAAACACGCACACGACATTTTTTGAAAATATAATAAATTTTGAGTTATGGGTCGAGAAGAAAAAACATTATTGAGATTTCATTATATATATTCTATTGAATTTGCATATAATCTACTTCTCGTATATACTTTTTCGTGCATAGAATCACTAAATACGTTCTACCACATAAAACAAATTTATGTTAAATATATGGGGTGAATTCCCCTAGTGTTGTAATTACCTGCCCCAAGAAACTCTTAAAAAAAAAAAAAAAAAAGCCTTGATATAATTGTTGGGTTCGAAATATGCATTGAAGAAATTTCAAACGGCGCTACCGTTTGACCTTCTGCCTCTCGGTACATTTAAGCGGGTTTTGTGTGCTCAGTTTCGGAAATTGTCTGAACCAAACTTTGTTTTATTTTATTTTTGAAGTTAACCAAACTTTGTTGTGGCTCACCAAAACTAATAAATAATCTCCACTACATATTGTACCTTCTTTACCCTTTTCACCGCCGTATAAGGCATTCACATTTCACTTATGTTTGGCCATGAAAGAAAAATAGTACTTTTGATATGTTTTCCTCACTTATCTTTATCGATTTAAGTATCAATTATTTTATATAAAAAAATGTGGCTGTTAAGGGGTTATGTTATTTGCAGTTAATAGACATCATCAGTTCAGAACATGTTTCCTACAATTGGCAACATCTTAACAACCAACCGGAAGAGAACAAACAATTTATTTTGGAGCCCATTAAAGTCTTTTCTCTTCATTTACACGCCATACGCTTTTGGAAATTGGAATTTCAAATATACCTTAATTTTTAAATTCATCCTCTCCATGTGATCTCACCAACCAATTATTGCTTGTTTTAACGAACCAAACCAATCCACAGCCAACCATACGTGTATCTTCATCAACATGCCATGCATTCTCTCTCTCTCTCTCTCTCTCTCTCTCTCTAAATATGTGTGTGTGTGTGTGTGTGTGTGTGTGTGTGTGTGTGTGTGTGTAAGTTAATAGTTTTACTCATGTCTAGTGGTCTTTGCACTTATTTGAGTAATACCTACGACGCAACCGTCTTGTGCTAGATGAAAATCTTTCAATTTGAACTATGCATGTTTGTGCCATTGATTAGTTCAATTATTTATGAATACTGATTAGTCAGATTAGGTCAATCTTAATTTGGGTTTTAACATATACTCTTTACAAACTTTTGTAGAAATTCGAGTGGGAAATTTCATGTTTCTCCTGAGAAATTTGAGTAGAAAATTGAGTAGGAAACTTCTACAGTAATTTAAAGACGTATGTCTCAGTTGTGAGTTTTTCTTTTTCTTTTTTTTTTCCGCCAAAAAAGAATAAAGCTCTTATAATAAAGACAAAAAATATGTCATGATTGACTTTGATATCAATTATCTTCACTCGTCATTTATTTTAAGAAAATCTTGTAAAAAAAAGACAAGATTTCGAAAGTACTACTTGAGTTTAAAGTGTAGATCCATAATTAACAATAATTAAAATAAAATAAAATTTAAAATGAGGTAGAAAAAGCAGCCATATCTCAAAGCTGAGGATTTGAGCATGTGTTTCACTTATAATCCAATTTGTACCCTTGTGTCACACATGGTTATAGTACAATTTTACAAGTCTAGTTTTTTAGGCAATTTGGTGTATGTTTATGAATAGTCAAAAGAGTATAATTAATTAATGGACTTAATTCAAAGGGGTCTTTGTTGAATGCAATGTGTGTGATGGGATCTCCTGCATTAATTAAATCTCATGGGCATCAAATCCCCAACTTGGAGTTAGCAAAGTGATGGGATCTTTTCCATATGGGGTGTCCATTTTATGTCATGTGCTATGTAGGTATTTCCTAAACTCCAAAATCAAAGTGATCATTAATTAAGAGTTAAAAATTAATAATAACTACCTTTTTTATTTGTACTATTCCCTCCACTTGGCTAGTAAACACACTTGCTTCCTCCGAGAGACACCTGTAAGTGGGGCCATCCGTCCACATGCCACGTGTCGTTCAGTTGGTATTTGTCCATTTCTCTTACGGTCAAGCAAAACATGGCCCCCCGTTGGATTTGAGAGCAGTATTGTTGTGAATATAACCTATTATGAACATGAAGTATGAACTAACCCAAAAAAAAAAAAAAATGCAAGTGAAGTCCAATCCTAAAATAAAAATTGCCAATTTTGAATATATGTGTGTACATATATTTGTGAATGGTCAAAGATGGTTATCGAACTTTTGTAATTTAATAAGAGAACTGACGTTACAATTTAATATTTAAATTACTTAATTTGTATTCTTTTAAAAAAAAAGAAAAAAGAAAAGCTTAATTGGAAATTTTTTTTCTCCTTTTGACATTTTTGAAACTAGTTCAACCGCCTGTGTTCAGATGCTTCTGTAGACTCTTTTCTCTTCCCAAGGCTTAAAACAAATGAAAAGGAGAAACCAGATATATTATATATTGAAAAATGAGCAACTAGGGCTTCTATTTTTTTTTAAATTCTTGTTACCTACTAATTTATTCCAATAATTATAGCATTAAGAGCCAGATGAGAGAATCTTATGAAGTTGTATAACCGATTAACTGTTGTACAATTAACGAGATAACTCGTGAAAGATGCCCTATTTGTATTAAAGCATATCAAAGTATATTCGAGAAAATTGGATTTCAATCATTGCGAATCTGGCTTTATAAGTTGTTTATTTACGTGTTTTAATGTAACACTTTGTATCATTTATATCATAATATATCATTCTAAAAGAGAGGCTACACAACAAATTATTGACCTGAAACCAAGCCATTAATAATTTGAAGAAAAGGGTCGCTATATATAAAATAAGATCAAAGGTAAGCAGCCCAGGTTCATGCACGCAAGTAGTGTTGAGTAGTTGGTTACACACACACACACACCCCTTCACAATCATACCAAAGGTTATTGCAGAAACGACAACATTGATTTTTTTTTTTTTTTAAATACGGCATTCTTACAATCATATCATTCTCTTTAACATTTTGAATCAACTGAAATGTTATATATATATTTCGGCATATAAAGTAAACAAAACAAGGAATTTTAGCATATGTATATACAATTTATAATTATATTTGTGTATGTATTTTTACTCGGAGGATTTTTAAAAATGACTTTTTGGAAAAAAAATTTTTGGTCAATAGCCTCTTTTTTTTTGGACTTTTTTTGGCACTAAAAAACAAGCTTTTTGGACATGAAAACGGCTCCATTTTTTTTGATCCAGTTTAAGTTCCTTACCTTGCTACAATTATTTTTTTTATCTTTTTGAAAAAAACTGGAACAGTTTTTCTGCTTAAAAAAGCGTGTTTTTTTGTGCCCAAAAAAAAAAGGCAATTTCCCTAAGTGAAAAATTTTTTTGGCCTTTTTTCAAATTCTTCCATTTTTGCTCATATAATCAACTGATATGTTCCACAATACATATATGTAGGGATTAATTACAAAATTCCTTTCAATTATTGTTTTTGTAACAATGTACTCTTTGACGTTAAAATTTAATATTCGTCCGTCATGATCTATAATTGAAATATTAATGTCCTTTCTATTATACTTTTTAATAAAAATTGACATAATTGATATGTGGTTGATGATATAGGAGTATTTTATTAACTTTAAAATGGCTAAAGTTGAGACTTTAGACATTGATAAAATTTCAAAATTCTAATTAATTGTAAAAGAAAATAGGTAAAAGTCATAAAAAATAATAATCTCTTACTTTACTTATGTGTGATTGGACAGGAAGTAGTCAATATAGTAGTTGTTCATAAAATTGTCAGCAATCCTCATCATTTGTATGACATATGTTATTTCTTCTAAAATATCATTTTTTTAATATTTCATAAATCAAGTGAACAGGCCTTACGTTTGAAAGGTATCAATCCTCTATGTAGCATGACTAAAATAACAAACGAATGAAAGTGTGTGCATATATAAATTTATATTACATGTGGCATGAGTAAAATATCACAAAAAAATATATAAGCATAAACAATTCATTGAAAAAGAAAACAATTATTAAAATTAAAACATTAAAAAGCTATGCAAAATAAAGAAACCCAAATCAAAAGCAAACAAATTAAACAAAATTAAACAAATCTAAAGAAAATTCTAAAAGTGTGTGTATATAAATGATATATATGTATATATGTATATATATGCAAATGTATTGACTAGTACAAATTTCAAATGGTCTCTTATAAGAGTATTGCTTTACCAAACGCAACTTTCTTCTTTTCCATTAACACATTCTTTATGCATAATTTAGAAGTATTACTCTGATGTTTGCCAAACTCACTTTCAACTCAAATAGTACAAAGCGTTTATATATTATGGTGTAAAACAAAATTATACTATAGTGTAAAGTTTTCATATACTATAATACTTTCAGTTTTAATTCGGTATAATTGCTTAAAAGATAATTAAGAATAGTAATTACCACATCAATGTAATATATATCTTATATATGTATATATATATATATCTTATATATTTACTTTTCTTACAGCCTCTGATCAATTTAACAAACTTTTCTTTAGAATAATTTAACAAATATTAACCGGCCAAGAAAATGCAAAAGTTATTTCTTAAATCAATTGATTATAATATAGACACTCTTAAGTAAAATCATATTTGTTATATGCATGCACCTAATTAATTGCAAGTTTCTAAAAGCAAACGAAAGGTGAATCCCATCATTTCGATACGAATAATAATTATGTATTATTATTTAGTTTATCTTTTGGACACACATACTTGAATTCTATTGATTTAGATGGTCCTCTTGTCTGTATTTAGACAAGAAAATCAACAAGAAAAGAAAGGAAAAGAAAATGGGTTTAGAAGTTTCTCCCTCGAGACGAACAAAACCCTTTTTGGTCATGGTCATAGATACCTTTTTCTGTTGTGTGATTGGTCAACATGTTTTGACCGGAAGGAAGTTAAGAGGTGCCACGTGGACAGGGCCACACGATGAGAGGATGGTGACGTGGACATTCGACACTTCGTAAGCTATTGCCACGGTGGAACTTGCATGGAAGCCACGCGGAAGAAGATACGCACATTATTAGATACATATTTAACTTTTTTTTTCTATTTTTTGCTAATAAACAATATATATATATATATGTATATTATATAATCATAATAAATAGATATAGTTCCCCTTAGAAAAACAAAAAAACGTAAAAAAAAAAAATTCAAAAGAAAAAAGAAAAAAAACGTATTGATGCAATACAGTAATATGAACTCAAAATTATTGAAAAGATAAAAGTCTAACATGTATGTAACTACCAAGGAACTCGCAACCATAAACTGACAATATAAAGCATTCACTAAATAATTAAATAATTTTGCTGACTTGATCCCCTTCCCTGGAGCAAGCTTCCTGGAAACCACAAGAACAGATGCTCTTCTTAATTTAAACAACAATAAAAAAAAATCATATTAACATTTTTTTATATGTACAATACTAGCTATTTTTAGAATTTATATATAATATCTCCCCTTTAAACCCACCCTCTTGCCAACATTATTTTGTCTTGAGAAAAAAAAAACAGAAAACTAATTCAATGAATCAATATACACAGATATATATATATATATATATATATATACACTTTAAGAAAACAGTATATATTTACATATGTATTATATATAACCCTTACCTAGACCACTTCTATTAAAAAAAAAAAACCAACTATGGCGGTCTTCCTTTACAATATTAGACATATAAATACAAACAAAATCGGAAAAACAGTATGAAATTGGAAAAAAATTTAAGCAAAATCCAGAAAAAAAAAATCGTACTTTTGAAGTTATATAACTACTTAAAAAAATAAGGAAAAGAAAATACTATCTAGATGGTAATGACTAGTTTAGCCAAAGTCAACAAAATTCAATTTTGACTTCCCTATGTGAAATTATTGCTAAAGACAACTTCATTTTCTCTCGAACGTGTGATTAAAGACCTCAAAAGACAAGTCTAAATTAACCGTCGGAATTTTTGTGGCGATTACAAAAGGGCAAAATAATTTCATTTCCTCTTCATCACATCAAAAAAGGCAGATCCCTAAACATTATAAACATGATTTAGGTAGAGAATTACAATATTGGAGGAAAGCATTATAATTGATCAATTATAGAGCGAGGGAAGCGGCAAGCAATTACGTGCTATTGCACTCGCCCTGAAAGCTTGCTATTACAAAACTAATTGATATAATCACACAGATATCAAATCGTCTATTTAAGTTTTTTTTAAAGTGAAAATAGATTTTATACCATGAAAAAGGTAATATAAGAGTTTATTCTATCCTAAAAGATAATACAAACACTAGTAGAATATTTGGTACAATGGTTAGATCCATTGATCGAAACTATAAATATTATAACATATAAAACTTTATACTATAATAATTTTTTTCTTTATATTATAACATGTGAAAACTTTACATTGTTATTAATTTATATCCAGAGAGTCATTTCCTATAGGTCAAAAAGGTGAATAGAGGAACACCAATTCGAAAAGCAATCAGCTCTATCTTTAAACTCGAACAAAATCTGTCACCAAACCAATGCACGTGCAATATGCACAAGAAGTCACTTTCGATACCATCAAATGTGTCGAACCACAAGCGATGTGAACTCAAAATTGCACGGATGCCAAACTATTAGCCTTTTAATTACGTTCTCCAACAAAATTCTAAATTAATACATCAATTCTAAAATTTGGCAATTGAGTAGAAAAAGAATTGGCAATTCAATATATATATTTTTTGCTAAATTTTATAATGTAATAAATATTGATTGATGTGCTAACCTTTTACTTTGATCATTACAACAACATCATTTAATTTTTTATCTTAACAGATTACTTGTACAAGTTTCAACCTTAATAATTATGACAAAAAATAAATATATCATTTGAGATAGCATGTATATTAAACTACAAAATAAAAAAGAACACCAAATGCGTCATTTCATACTTTTTAGTGGCAAATATAACATTAATGTTGCCATTTGTATTGAAGATGGTCTCACAAATGAATTCTTCTCAATATATAGGACTTATAAATACAAATAAAACTAGAAAAATCTAGTAAATTTGAAAGGTTTTAGCAAAATCCAAAAAAAATAACAAAAATTTTTGGCTCTTTACAAAAATAAAAGAAAAAAATCAAATGAACAAAGAAACTAGCTATAATGTTTCTGTTCTTTTCAATATCGAGAAACTATTTAAATTATCAACAATTTAAGACTCCTTTCCTAGAGTAAGAAAAAAAAAATCCATAGACAGTACGTAATTTTTTTCTGTTATTTTTTTATTTTATTAAATCTGGTATGATGGTCAAAATTGTTTAGATCTAATGATTAATTTGTGCCTACTTTTTTTTTACCCCACCACAAAATTCTTCCTCAAGTAGTTGCTAAAAAGAACAACATTTTCTTTGTGTAATTTAAAACTTAAAAAGTGTCTAAATTAATTAAAACTTGAAAAGTGTCTAAATTAATTGAAGATGTTGAAACGATCACAAAAACAATACTATGTGATGCTAATGGTGTTGAGCTAATGGTGTTGAGCATCATATACTGATAAAAAACTACAAATAGAACTCACTTTCTATTGATTATGGTGTTTATTACGAATGGTGTTCCTTAGGCAGATAAACATTATAAATGGAATTTAGGTTAATATCATATAAGCTTATTATTTGCTTATTGAAATATTGTAGAGTGAACAGTGGCGAATGATTTGTGCAATCTAACCGTGAAACCTCTCTACTATATAATTACAGTTGCTAGAGAATAATCTTGCATAAATAAATAATATATATATATATATATATATATATATATAGAGGTCTATTTAAGCATTACAAGAACTCAATTTCAAACATAAATTTTGAATTATACAATCTAAGTTAATTTTTCATGATGCTTCGATAGGCAACAAATTAGTTCAATATGATATTTTATAAGGACAATTCAAAAAATTACTCTTGCATTTTGAGTGAATTTTCGTTATTTTCAGAATGATCGAGATTGGAAGGGCATCTATTAAAAAAAAGCACCAAATGTGATCCTCGTTAACTTGCAACAAAGATCCTCGTTAACTTGCAACAAATGAACACATAATTAAACCTTTTTTTTTCTTTTTCGAAATCCTTTTGTGGTCTAAAACATTTACAAATTCTCCTAAAAAAATCAACAAATTGAAAATTGGCAAATTTTCTACTTCAGCACGTAAACCCCCCAATTTCCAAGACGTTTATTCGGTTATTGGCCAGCCAAACTCTTCCCCATAAATTATGTGTTGTCCCCAAAATCAAAAGCAACGCAAAAGGAATTGATGAAACAACACTACAAAACCTACCACTATAGCTCTTCCCCAAGAATGAACACAAAATAGACTCAATCCAGCTTCTACACTGAAGATATCCAAATATTAAATAATTTATTAACAAGGTGTTTGTCAAACATTGGTAAAAACTATAGTTACTAAATAATATAAAATTTTTACATATTAAAACAAAAAATTATTACAATATAAAACTTTTACATATTATAATATTTTAAATTATAACTATAATTTTAGTCATATTTTTAAACATTTTATTACAGTTACAATGTTAAAAAGCTGTTTTTTTTCCCCCTTACTTTTGCCCAACTAATTGATCTCACAAAAGATCGAGCTAATTTGTATTATTTAAAAAATGATTAGGTTAAGATTAGAATTTAATACTTTATTCCCGGAAGGAGGAGTTGACATTTGACAGAGCAAAGTCGGAGAGAGTTTTGCTTTTCCCCAAAACATGACTCAAAAACGTCAGCAAAATGTGCGTTATAGAAACTCAAAAATAAAAAAAGTATATTACCCCAATGGAGTTAGACTTCTTAGAGAGATACATAGATGACCTAAAAGAGGGGCCCCACGTGAGTGTTGAAATTATTGACTGTTGATGACAATTTCACTGCTTTTTTGGATTTTTTTTTTTATGGGCCTTTTGCTGTCAAAAAAAGCTATATCCACAGTCCACTCTGTGATGCTGTTTTTGGGAGGGAACAAATACACTCTTGTGTCTTTTGGACTTACATGTGTTGCGTGTATTTCACATAAACGCGGTGCTAAATATAATAATCGCCAGTTACGAGCTTCCCTAGAAAAATATGTAAATCTGATGATGCAAAAATATTTACTATTTAAGTGTTTAATAAAATTAATTAAAATTATTTTTTTAATAAAAAATAATATAAAATTTTTATATGTTATAATAAAAAATAAAATATTTTTAAAATATAAAATTTTTATATATTATAATATTTTAAACTAAAAAATTGATTCTCACCGACAGCCACGTTATAAAACGGTTGTTGTTGGCTAAGCACAGAATCTCTATGGGACTGATTCTGGAGACTTGTTGTGGATGAGTTTCAATTATGCATCACACTAATAAAATATTAATGTAAAGGAAGGGGGTGGTTAAATTTGGCGGATGATTAGGCACTAAAACATCAACATCACTTTTAGTAGTATTAATCTTGAGAAGTCCTATTAAACTTTTAGATAATCCAAATAATACCTATACAAAGGGAGAAACTTTTACCGTAAAGACTTTTCTTTTTTTTTTTTTTTAACTGTCGGTAGGAATTGTTGTTTAGTTGCTAAATTAATTGTTTCTCAGTCTCATCTATGAACATTCACATTAAAAACTTATAGCATGTAGCATGTGAGGCAAAACTTCTCACAATTATAAATGTGAGGCAAAACTTCTCACAATTATAAATTAAATCGTTGAAAATTTTTAGAAAAATCCTTTCCATTTTCATGAGGTTAAACACTGCTACTTATAAAATTATGGGCTCCAGTCTAGTATATAGTATATTTTTTAGACTCGATCTTACTGTTTTATGAGTAATAGAGTTGTAACCATAGAGTTTTTAGAAAAATCATTTCTATTCTCATGGGGTTAAACACTGCTACTTACAAAATTATAGGCTCCAGTCTAGTATATAGTATACTTTTTAGACTCGATCTTACTGTTTTATGAGTAATAGAGTTGTAACCATAGAGTTTTTAGAAAAATCATTTCCATTCTCATGGGGTTAAACACTGCTACTTACAAAATTATAGGCTCCAGTCTAGTATATAGTATACTTTTTAAACTCGATCTTACTGTTTTATGAGTAATAGAGTTGTAACCATAGAGTTAAATAAATTTGCTCAAATTATTATGGCTTTGTTGTTTTTATTTTTATTTTTTGTTATGTATTTGGGATGGAAGGCATTGTATACTTGTTGAAATACGGAGAGAGAGAGAGAGAAAGAACAAGAACGAGGTTCTAAATTTTCTGGACAATAACAGGTCTCTGGTAGCATATGTTCATACACTTTTAACAACAAAACTTATTTGTAACTTTACGTTAAAAAGAGGATTTTGTTGTAGAGTATGCAAAAAAATATTTATACTAGTAGGATACAATTTTAAATTGTTAGGTCGTGTCATACTATAGTAGACGAAGAAAGTTCGTAGAAGCTTAAACAAAAGGCACTGTGTAAGGACAAAAATTAAATTTAGAATAACCATAAGGCAATCCAAGATTCATGAGTGCCATAATATGTTGCTTTGGCGTGTTGCAGCTATTGTTTAGTGCTTAAACTCAGCTTTAGGTTATTGACGATGGGCCTATTTAGAAAGGGCTTTTTAAAAGCTGTTTTTGACTTTCTGAGTCCAAAGGTTATTTTTAGAAGTATTTGGATGAACTGTCAAAAGAGTTTTTGCTCTCTAAAAATACTTTCTGTCAAAGTCATAAAATATAGCTTATTATAGACTTAAACTTGTATCAGAGTATCAACAATACATGATAAACTTAAATATAACATTTTTGTTACTTTTAAAAATAATTGAAACTATTTTGACCCATTAAAGTTTTTTTTTAAAATGTAAATTTAAACATTTATTGAAAATTTGTAGCTTTTGCTTCTTCTTTTTTACTGATTAAAAGCACAAAGGGGCCCGATATGTTGATAGTGTGTCCGTTCTGCTTCGAGGTTGGGGAGAGTCCTCAATATTTATTCGTCCATTTCTCCAATTTACAGAAGCCGTTTGGTTTAAGACTTGTTTCAGAGTTAGAGTTGTGTCTACCCATATATTTTTTTTCAATTATCTTAATTGTTAGAGGATTTTTCTTCGACTTAGGAAACCACTACCAACCCCTAGAGAGTTTTTGTAAACTCAAATAAGAACTAAGAGGACAAGCCCCTAAACCACCCCAAATCTCATCTTAATGATATGCAATGTGTAATATTTAATTTGTATGATTTCGTGTAATTTTTGGTAGGAAAGAACGAGATAGAATTACAACTGATAGATTAAAATCATATCAAAATAAGAAAAATTTATAAATAAAAAAAAATCAATGAAAATTTGACCCTTAAAAGCTGTATTATGTATTAACATCGTACCTCTCCTTAATATTAACAACGGATTACATCTATCCATTCATCCAAAACAACAATAAAAGCACTAGTTGTATGGTTATTTTAGGACAGGCGAGAACCCGGAATATGAATTAGCGGTTTTGGTGGTGAGAGAACAACTGGCATGCCTTAGGAACAACCCGTCATGTGAATGTCTGACCCTGAGCTCTAACACTCGGAACTCTCTAATCTCTCTCTCACTCTCTCTCTCTCTCTCTCTCTACCATATCGCAGTTAATGATGCACTTTTCTGCGGTAATTGTTAATTAGCGTCACCGACCCCCATGATCTCTGCATGGAGCTGGACTTTCCTGGCTCTGACCCAAGGGTTTTTGGCAGTTTTTACGACAGAGTTACCACCCCCTACCCAGCTGTCCTATTGTCCTCGTACATATATAGCCCCCTATACACTCCAGTTTTGATGTGAAAAAGTGCATGGAAATTTGAGTGCCAAAACAACAGCTTTTATATTGTACGGTTTGTGCTTTTGTGTAGTCATGACCATATAAATTCATATTATTATATGTTTTATGCCGCGGCTGAAGTCGTGCCACCGTTGAATTTGGTGACCAAAACAATATTATAGCCAATGAGCATTCTTTTCAAGAATCCATATTGGCAATCCCTTTCAATGTTTGAGTTATTATGCACTTCTATAAGTGGGAAAAATACTATAGAGTTTGGACATAACTCAGAATTAGATATTAAACTACGGGTGTTTGGAAGCAATAATTTAAATTAATTTTGATTAAAACTATTATAGCATGCAAGAATTTTATACTATAATTTATTTTCTTTTGATACTAAAATAAATAAGAATTTTATATTTTAACAACTAAAAATTTTGATAGAAACTAACTAAACACCTTAGTAAACAAATTACTGCAATCAATACTGAAAACATATTCACATTTTGTTATAACGTGAAAGTGTTGTAAAAAAAATTAATAGTAAAACAGATTCACGTACTCTCTTTGTGATCGTAGCATATAGACTTTAATGTGGTTGAAAGCTATAAATATCATAACATTGCAGATTAGTGTATAATGACACAATGAAAAAGGTCTAATCGAACGGCTAGCGCAAGGCCTATATGTGAGACTGGCTTTAATTCGTACACAGACTGATTCCTCTTTATCGCATATGACTAATCTAATCTAATGCCCTCATGCACCAGCATTTTTAATAGACCTGCAAACTCTGGCAGCTTCACGTTCCCCTGTTAACCACTCACAAAAGAACACTGAGAGCAAAAAACGACGTCGTTTATGGGATTATTTTGTGGTTCTAGACAAGAAGTGTGTCACACGCTTGTTGGTTAGAGCGTGAAGAATTTCTTACGAATCGCAGAGGGCATATAACGCCTGTTTTATGAGGTAGCAGGCTGGTGGGCGTAGCGTACTTTGCATAGGAGAAGCCGTTGACTGGTTGGGTTTAAAAGACATAATTAAATCAAATTAGCACGTGGCAGTTACCCAAGAGTAATAACAATGGAAGAAAAAAATTCGTAAAATTTACATTTTTCAATGTGTATATGTATATGTAAGTATACTTTCACCCAAAAAGAAAACATACGCATGCAAGTATATATATAGAAGAGCAATTAGATCTCTTTGAATTCATTTTGGGTTTTGCTTTTCCTTTTTTGAAGATAAATCAGTTTCTTTTCGGAGAGGGATAAAAGAGGTGGGAGTTATCAATCAATTAGCCAAGGCCCAAAAAAAATATATATACGATATCTATATTAGAAAACGGGCACTTACAAGGAGAGAGTCAGAGAGAGAGCGAAAGATGGAGAGTAAAACAGAGAGAAGGGTGGGCTTCTTCTGAGTGGGTTTTTGGGTGTCGCTGAATCTTTAATCCCACTGCTTTGTCTTCATTGCTTTTATTTTTACAGTCGATCCCATGCTATTCTGGCCAACTTCGATCCTGCCCTTTTGTCTTCTCTGCCACTTTCTTCATCAGATCGATCAAAACAAAATCCTTAATTTCTTCACCTTTATCGTCTTCTTCTTCTCCTTCTCCTCTTCCTCTTTCTTAAAATATAAACAAACCCACTGAAGATATCTAAGAAAGGAAATAAAAAGATCGTATGGGAACTGGGTGGAGAAGAGCTTTTTGCACTACGGTTTCCCGAGACTCACCAGACTCCAGAGTCTCAGAAAAGCAACAATCGGCAGCAAGGAGCACAAGCCTTAGCCCTAGTCCCAGCCCTAGAAGCTGCACCAGGTTGAGCTTCTTCTCCGGCGGAAGCAACCCTTCAACTCCCAGCTTACGCTGCCGAACGAACTCTTCATCGGAATCCACATCAGTCGCTGATAGCCCGAGAAAACTCGAATGCAAAACCACTTCCAACACTCCCAGGAGTAGTTCCAAAAGCCCCAGAATTTCCTTGCTTGGATCTAATCCAACTTCTCCTCGATCTCCTCTCAAGTTGTCACTCTTCAAGAACAGCTTCAAATTCAGAGTAAGGAAAACTGTATATTCTTTTATGAAGCATTGTTGTTTATTCGCTCTCTTTTGATTAATTTTATTGACTTTTTTTTTATTTTGCAGAGTAGCTGTGGAATCTGCTTGAGCAGCGTGAAGACAGGGCAAGGGACGGCCATTTACACGGCGGAGTGCGGGCATGCCTTCCATTTTCCTTGCATCGCCTCCCATGTCAGGAAGCATGGAAGCCTCGTCTGCCCTGTCTGCAATGCCACCTGGAAGGACGTTCCTCTCCTCGCTGTCCACAAGAATAATCTTCATAATCTCAATCCTGAATCTTCCGGAGAAGAACAGGAAGACAAAGTGGTTAAGCCTAAGCCTGAAGAGAAAAAGATTGTCGAATCTTCGCCTTCGCCGCGAGCGACGGTGCAGCAGACAATGATCAGGTGTTACGATGATGACGAGCCTCTGCTTTCATCTACCGCTAACGCTAAGATTAGTCCTATTCCTGAAGCTGACGAGGACGCCGATGAAGGCGAAGAAGATGTTGAAGCGTTTCAAGGATTCTTCGTGAATCCTAACCCTTCATGTTCGAGTAAATTCTCCGATGAAGCTCGGATCGATAATGCCAGAGATTTGAGGAACAACGTGCAGGTGAGATTGCTTCCGGAAGCCGCTGTGATTTCCGTGAGCAGTAGCCACCAGACCTACGCGGTGGCGCTGAGAGTCAAGGCTCCGCCTCCGCCGCCACCTGCAGCCCACCACAGAGGCGATTCCTTTCACCGTGCGCCTGTCGACTTGGTGGCGGTACTGGACGCCAGCGGGAGCATGACCGGTGCCAAGCTCCAGATGATGAAGCGCGCCATGCGATTGGTCATATCTTCTCTCGGCTCGGCTGACCGGCTCTCAATTGTGGCTTTCTCCGCTGCGCCAAAGAGGCTGCTTCCCTTGAGAAGAATGACGGCACAGGGTCAGCGGGCGGCTCGGCGTATCGTCGACCGGCTGGTGTGCGGCCAAGGGACAAGTGTCGGGGACGCATTGAGGAAGGCGACGAGAGTTCTGGAAGATCGTAGGGAGCGGAATCCCGTAGCAAGTATAATTTTGTTGTCAGACGGCCAGGACGACGGCGGCGCTGGCGGAGGAGTCCTCCACCATTCAAACGCGAGCTGCAATAATCAACGGCAGCCACAGAGCAACGCGTCATCCACGCGGTTCGCACACATTGAGATCCCTGTCCACGCCTTCGGCTTCGGGAAGAACGGCTTCAGCCACAGCCAAGAGCCGGCGGAGAACGCGTTCGTGAAGTGCGTCGGAGGTTTGCTGAGCGTCGTTGTTCAGGATCTCAGAATCCAGCTCGGATTCCCCTCCGGCGACGCGGAGATCTCCGCCGTCTACTCATGCTCCACCGGCCGTCCGACGCTGCTCGGCTCAGGATGTGTTCGTATTGGCAATCTCTACGCCGAGGAAGAGAGAGAGCTTCTGGTGGAGCTTAGAGCCCCGACGGCGGCGGCCGGGACCCACCGCATGATGTCCGTGCGGTGCCTCTACAAGGACCCGGCGACGAAGGAGGTGGTGTACGGAAAAGAGCAAGGCGTCATGGTACCGCCACCGCTGTCCGTCCGATCATCCGGACCAAAGATCGAGCGGCTGAGGAACGTCTTTATCGCGATCCGCGCCATCGCGGAGTCGCGGCGGATAGTGGAGAGCGGCGGGGACTTCACGAGCGCGCATCATCTGCTGGGGTCGGCTCGCGCGCTGTTGATGCAGTCGAGCCTGGATTCAGCCGAGGAGTGCGTTCGCGGCTTGGAAGCCGAGCTGGGGGAGCTGCACTGGAGGAGGCAGCATCAGGTGGATCAGCGGAACCATCACGTGATGACGACGATGGCAGGGACGGGGATGATCCAACGGCGGAGAGGGGGTGAGAGGGAGATGTTGGCTGTTGCGGACGAGAATGGGGACCCGCTCACGCCAACCTCGGCTTGGCGTGCGGCTGAGAAGCTGGCTAAGGTTGCTCTCATGAAAAAGTCCTTGAATAGAGTCAGCGACTTACACGGCTTTGAGAACGCTAGATTCTAATGCTTTTTTATTTTCTATTTCTTTAGGAAATAATGAAATGCTTTTTCCCTCTATAATTCTCTAAAAATTAAAGAAAAAGGAAAAAGTAAAAAGGAAAACTGGTGTGGGCAAATGATGCGCGGATGGACAAGCTGGTGGCACAGACGGCGCGGGCCTTTTGCGTCAGAGAGAGAAAGACTGTGATTGAATTTGGTAAAAGGGTGTAGTTTTGTCCCTTTTTTGGAGCTTTGATTTCTTCTCTCTTTTACTTTTTAACGCCCACACACCCTCTCTTTTGAGGTTTCAGGTTTGGGATTGGAAGTAGAATGTTCAACTTTGTACTGCTACAGGGATTTTCATCGTCATCGAAAAAGAAAAATTTGAAAATGATGATCTTCTTTTAATTAGTGTCATGGACTTCCGTACCTTGTGCTTTTGTTTTTCTTTTAGATTATGATGATGGCATAGAGGTTAAAACAAAGTTGCCTCTTTTTTAAGGTGTTTGGGAGAGTGGTAGAAACCACTATTATTGTAGCATGTAAGAACTTTTTATTGTAGCAAATTTGTTTTTTTGTTACTGTAGCATGTGAGAATTTTTTACTGTTCACAACTGAGATTGTGGTGGAAACCACTTTGCCAAACACCTCTTTTTATCCTGGTTTTTTTTTGCCTTGGGCTTTTTTTTTTAATGGTAGGCACAATGATTGAAGTAACTTGGATTACCAATAATTGCCCTTTTGTTAAAATCGTTGCCTTTTAGAGTTTTGAATGATAAGGAAGCTGACTTGCCTTTGAGAAACATGATGATGTCCTTTTACTCCTATAATCTGTATCACACTTATTTTTTTTAATTGCTTTAATTTTGTTAACTGTTTTGTTGACACAGAAAATGAAAAGAGAAAGAGGAGAAAAATAGTCCC
>CAMOHE010045281.1:0-14926 GCA_946598075.1 Artocarpus hirsutus | reverse complement strand
TCTGTTCTAAGTGTGCGACCCTGTAGGTTCACATAACATTGGTAGTGGGCTTGAAATTCTGTTTCTGGCCCACAAATCATAAGTGGCCTCTAGCAAGACATTATGATTACCCAAGTTATGCAAATGTCAATAATTCGACATAACCTAATCCACAATAAGTATTAAAGTCCTTTTGTCTCTAGATACCTTGATTGAACATAAGGCATGGTTTATGTCATCCTTATACTATTCAATCATATTATTTCTCGATCTTAAGTAGACTGATATTGATAACCCTTATCAATTCATTCCAGTATGGCCATATATTTTTCTTCAGTCTAACTTATCGAGGGGCCCATAGATATCTTTCTCATAATGAATGAAGGACAAATTCCTTATTAATTACTCATATTCCTCACATGATTCACTCTATATCCAACAACAATCTATTCCATCATCCTGTTAAAGATAATATTAGATTGTGTCAAAATATAGAACTTGTCATGTAGGAAACCATGGTGATTTCAGGTCAGAGGACTAGGATAATACTATTGTGATGAGAATCACTTATGACAATTATCCATGCAGTATTCTCATAGTGGGTCAATCTAATACATCATTTCTTAAATATATATCTATGAGTTGACTTAGTATCTCATACACATGATTAGTAAAACATAATCGTCAGTCAAACTTCATACTAGTCTTCATTCATCATTATCCCATTAATAATGACCGACTAGGGATAATTTAGAATATAATTCAACTTTCACATAAGAGTTTTACTATCAAGTCACATACTTGATGACCTTAGATAGAATTAGAATTACAAACAATAATGAAAATGCCTCTTTATTAATAAAATGCAAAAGTAATGAAATCAATATGTAGTCATTACATAATTGGCCTAGGGCACATCACTAACACAAAGAGCTTCAACATTCAAAATGGAAACTTTCAAGTTAGGGATATGAATATGTTAATCTACCATTTAATCTAGCTTTTTGCTTAAAAATTATGTTTAAAACTTTTCGTGGGTTTTCATTTCTCATATTTTATATCAAAGAACTAAAGTGATTTCTACATTTTGGAGTTGAATTTGAAATTTTTAAGCTCTAAACTAGAGGTTGAAGATGATAAAGCGATCTCGACTAGTTGTGGTAGAGATACGTTGTGAACGAAACAGTAGAGATTCAATTAAAAACCACAATAAAGCCCAAAGGAGCAAGAGACTTCCACTAATAAAAAAATAATAAAAAGAATATGGTGACATTGCCCGCGAATATGGTGGCACCTTAAGTACTAATGCTTTATTTAACAAAGTTTATTAAGTTATAAAATAAAATAATGCATACAATTGAATGATTTTATTGCACAATAGAGATTCTCTACACACTAGTAGAGACCTTTAATTTTTCAATTCTAGCCGGTAGAGTGTCTCTACTGTGTAGTTAAGATCATTCAAAATTTAATCGAACAAGTCGACCAATTTAGGAAAACCATTTTAAACCTTGATAAATTGGCACTTTAATGGAAAAAAAAAGAATAATTAGAAAAATCTATTGTCTAGGTCACTATCTTTTTTGATGAAGTTCACTATGTAAGGAAAATGAACAAAACACTTGAAAATGAACAAGACACTTGAAAATGAACAAAACACTTTAAGTACTAGTGCTTGGAGTAGTTGTTTCATATGATCATAGTGCTTGGAGTAGTTGTTTCATATGATCAACGATAGAGGTGACAATAATCGTATTTGTGCCGTGTTCGTGTCAGCATGTTTATAGCACGACACGTTTAGCCTAAACACAAACACGGTATGATTAATAAACGTACCAGAAATGCAAACACGAATACAACATGCTTATGGCACACGTAACACGGCACGACATGATTAACATGATTATTAAACTTGCCGTGACAAGTTGACACGATAACAGCACGCAGATGACACGTTTATGACCTAATTAACTAAAAATTTTAAAAAATAACAAAAAAAAATTTAATTTTTTTTAAAAAGCCAATAAAGAAAATTAACAAAAACACAATATCTAATTAATACTAACCTACTATAAATATTTCAAATATTTTTATTTTTAAGTTTAAATGTGTTATAAATGGGCGGATCGTGTCGTGCCGTGTCAACACGTTTACAGCCCGTTTAGTTAAATATGTTAAGGCGTGTTTAGCGTGTTAGCACAAATCCAACCAGTTTATTTTCAATTATTCGTGCCAATGCATTTATAGCACAATTAATAAACGTGCAGTATAAACCCATTTATCTTGTGTCGTTTTCGTATCGTGTCATCGTACGTATCTGAAATTGCCGGCTGTAATCAACGAGACATAAAATATAAGGTGTTTTGATGAAAAAAAAAAGATTTAACAAAATTTTTCAAGTTATAAAATTAAAATTACATAAAAATTGAATTACTCTATTGCACAATGGAGATTCTCTCAACCAATAGAAACCTTAAATTTTCAATTTTACTACCAATAAAGTGTCTCTACTATATAGTTGAGATCATTCAAAATTTAATGAAACAGGTCTACCAATTTAGAAAAACCATTATAAACCTTGATAGTCAACGGTTTAATAAAAAACATGTTAACAAGTTTACTAAGCTTGCAAAACGCACTATGTTAGTTACTATTTTTCTTTTTTCTTTTATGAAGTTCATTATATAAGAAAATTCAATGAGGCACTTTGAGCACTAGTGCTTTGAGAAGTTGTTCCATGTGATTATCTACTCTTGGCTTGAAAAATCAACGAGACATAAAATTTAAGGTGTTTTGATGAAAAATTTGATTTACAAAGTGTGACACCCTAAAATTAATTAAGTGTTATTAGTGTATAAAATGGTAAATTAATATGCCATGATATATTTTTAAACTTAATCTGACTATTTATTGATATTTTCTAAACCAATGTTATTTTCAATTATTTTTAATTATTTTTAACCACTCTTAATTATTTTCATTTGTTATTTTGAACTTTGAAATAAAACAATTTGTCAAATACCAACTATGTCTCTTTTTGCAAAACTGTGGAAGGCATGTGGTTTTACTTTGAAAACAACCTCTCCCTCCCTCTATATATTTCTTCTCTCCCTCTCTCCTTCACTCACTCTCGCTCTCTCTCTCTCTCTGCTCTCTTCCTCTCTATCTCTCCCTCTCACTTGCTGCCACTCTCCCTCTCCTTTCTCTCTCAAATTTTGATCAAAAAAACTTCAAGCTCTAGTATTTCTCTTACTTGATTGAAGCTAAGGAATGAGGATTCGAGCTCCAAATCTTCCTCAAAAACATCCAATTCAAGGTTAGTTTTTAAAATTTCAAACTTTTCTCAATTTTTCTATTTTCTTTGTATTTTGAAACCCGAGCTTCTTTGAGCTTAGAAAACCTTAAATCTAAGTTAGGAAGACCCAAATCATCTAGAATCTAGGTTTGGTTTGATGAAAAATGGATTTAAATCAAGTTTCTCTATTTTTCTTCTACTTTCCCATTTTTGGATTTAATTAAAATTTTCTATGCAAATCTTATTTAAATTAGTTGAAAGGTGTTCTACTATGTTTTTCTATCACGTATGAGCGTTTTCTATGCCTCAAAATTGAGAAAATAGGTTGAAAATAAGGATTTGGGCTCAAGAAGGCCGAGACCTGAGTCTAAAAATTTCTAGAATTTTCCTAGTTTAGCAGTCGAACTTCGAGTTTGACTGGCCGAATTCATGAATTCAGCAGGCCAGATTCATATCATCGGTAGGCCGGACTCATAATGGGTTTGGTAGGCTAGACCTAGATGGTCGGCAAGCCAAACTACATGGACTAAGGAAACCGGCAGGCCGATCGAGCTTTGTAGAAATTTGTTGTTTTTTACCCATTTTTCCTATTTTTGAGATTTTAACCTTATAATATGATTTTATAGACATAAATGGCACACTAGAACGCTATGCGATAGCTTAGTAACATAGAATACTATAAATTAGATATTGATGAACTTAGTTTGTATTTAAGGTTGTTCATGGTTTCGTGGAGGTAACGTATAGTGGAGCAAAATTACGGTGTTGAGTTGCGGTGCTGGATAATGAGGTAGGACTTCTACCTCTTTTCCTTGGTAGCCAAGTTTTTAAATGATTTTTGGCCTCAAATTGATTTCTTTCAAAATATTTTCAATGAATGACTGAAAGAGATTTTTATCAGTTGTTTTCATAAACAGTAGAATGAAGTGATTTTTATAATGAACCACATAATGAATGTAAATGAATATACTTTGTAAAATGAGATTTTAATAACTATAGAAATACATAAATAGGCATGATGCCATACTCAAAGATCAGGTCGTGTAGAGTGAAACCTTGAAGGCAAGTCCCGAAACCCAACTGGGCCACTACGTTGGTAATACTTATGGTTTGCCCAAGAAAATATAATAATATCCTCTGTAGTCGAACAATAAACAATTTTTGGTAAAATTGATTTTACCGAATTTATTTATTCATTTATTTATTTAATTCTTCTTTCTAAATATTTTCTTAAATGACAAATTTTACATTCAAATTAAATGTTTTTATAACCTAATCCTACTGAGCCTTTCGCTCACTTTTTATTTGTTTTCAAACATTTCCCCTAGGTGGAATATAGCTTAGGACTGATTAGGACGCTACCAATTGGACTCAAGAGCAGTAGAAGATTCGCTTAGGTTATTTGTACTAATTAATCATGGCATGTAATATTTTAATTTCCTTTTCTTACTTTGAACTGTAGTTGTAATTTTAATTATTATCGCTACTATGTGTGTGTACAAAATGTGGGCCTAGTGGACCCAACTTGTGTTCCTCCTCTTTTATCATCTTATTTTATTTTTATCTTATTTATTTTATTATTTTAATAACCGCCTAAAAGGTTTTACATTTGTCACATTTTAATAATTAATTATTTCCTTAAATTGGTAGATTTTAGCTAAAACTCACTCAATTAAATTTAAATAATTTGCCACGTCACCTCTTGGATTCCGAGGCATGAAAAAATGGTATTAGAGCCCTAGGTTATGAACCTTGGGAATTATGCACACATAGATACGACAATGCAATACCATTGACAGTCCAATTTTGTTTTTAGAAGTGAAAGAATGGCGCCTAGACGTCGTTCATTTGCTGCTGATGCGAACCCGAGAAATGAGGAAAGCATGATGGGGGCAATGCTTGTTGCTTTCTGGTAGATGGTAGCGAGGGCAAGGCAGGAGGATTCCAAGGTAAGTCATCCGCACAAGCAGTTTAAGGAGTTTTGACGTGCATCTATTTCAACTTTCGATGGAAATGGGGACCCACAGGTCGTCGAATATTGGTTAGATTCAGTCGTGAAACACCTGGATACCCTTGGCGTGCCAACAAAGTACCGTGTAGAGTTTGCAACTTATAAATTTGAAAGTGGTGCCAATACTTTGTGGAAGCAAGCTAAACGCCTGGAGAACAATGGGAATATTAGCTGGGACAGGTTCGAGGAGCTATTCTATGACCGTTACTTTCCGCAAGGACATAGAGATTAGAAGGCTACTAAATTTTATAGATTGTAGCAGGGCGATTTGTCATTTCGAGAGTACAAGGTAAAGTTTAATGATTTGGCCAGGTTGCTTCATCTGCTATGGCATCGGAGTGTGATAAGTGTATTAAGTTTCAGGAAAGGCTTAAGGCTTCCATTTGACAGCAGGTGGTGGCTCTTAGACTTCAAAATTTTGGTGAGCTCATGTCATCAACTATATATATGGAAAACGATTATGCACGCTACGCAAGGATCAAGCAAGGATGTCAGGAGGACTACAAGGGAGGGGTAGGAGGAGTATTAGCAGCCGTCCAATTCAAGGAAAAATCAATAAGATAACATGAACAATAGAAGCACAGTTCATTCAGTAGTGGATGCAGCAACCCCTATAGTTTTCATTGCCATTATTACTAGCAGTCAAGACACATCAAGAGAAACTGTCCAATCAAGAATGCCCGTCTAGGACTCCACACCGAAGAAGGTGCCAGTCGTCAGCCTCTACCTCAGACTCTACCTCCTTTTCAGCAACTTCCTCAGCTGTAGTTTCATCAGTTCACTCCTCAACAGCTATAATACCCAACACAAGGATATCAGCCATAGAACTTCCAACACAATGCCCCTGAGTATCAAGCGCCAAGTATAGCTAGCGTTGAGTCACCTCCATCACAACAATATTGATCGACCAATCCAGGACCTAACAATGTTGGTAGAGGAAAAGGGAAAGCTCCATCTCAAGTTCACACATGACATTAGGGAGTTCAGATGTCCAGACCAGCAATGCTATTGTCGATGGTATGGTTCTAGTTTCTTAGTCCTTAGCACATGTTTTATTCGATACGGATACGACTCATTCTCTCATTTCAAGTTCTTTTATACATGCCTTAAGATTAGAGATAGAAGAGTTTAATGAGCCCTTAATTATTGACTCACCCTTGGGACAGGTGTGTGTACACTATATACATAAATCTTGTAAAATAAGGATTAGGGGTGAAACTTTGAAGAGTGATTTGATTGTAATCCCCATGAGCTCATATGATGTAATCCTAGGAATGGATTGGTTGTCTAAGTACAACACGGTTATAGGCTATCAACTTAGGAGAGTGACCTTAGTATCTGATAGGGGAACGACGATCACTTTCTAGGGTAATAATTATTGAACAATGAATGAGCATCTCATGAAGACATGTCTCGAAGGATGAAAGAATCTAGCTTGTTATGCCTTTCTCATGATCTTGGAAGGAGAGTCCAGTGCATTGGGAACAAATGCATCAATTCCAGTGGTTGATGAATTTGAAGATGTCTTCCCCGATGAGTTACTAGGATTATTGCCATATCAAGAAATTGAGTTTGGTATTGAGTTGCTTCTAGGAACGACTCTGATTTCTATAGCACCTTATTAGATGGCACCGACAGAGAATAAAGAATTGAGAAAGCAACTTCAAGAGCTTACTGACAAAGGGTATATTTAAAACAACACATCACTGTGGGGAGCACCGATTTTGTTTGCTAAAAAGCATGATGGAACCCTTAGGTTATGCATAGACTACCAACGGCTAAATTGAATCACCGTGAAGAACAAGTATCAACTACCTAGAATCGATGTGTTATTTGATCAGTTATGAGGTTCGCGATACTTCTCGAAGATATTTTTATGTTTGAGATACCACCAGCTCAAGACTAAGGAAGAAGACATCCCTAAAACAATTTTCAAGACCCATTACGGACACTTCAAGTTTCTAGTAATGCCATTTGGGTTGACAAATGCTCCAGCAACCTTCGTGGATTTGATAAACCAGATATTTAGGCCTTATTTGGATCAATTTGTTATCGTGTTTATTGATGACATCCTAGTCTATTCTAAGACCTAGGAGGAGTATGAAGAACATTTGAGGATCGTGCTTCAGACTTTGTGAGAGCACTAGCTGTATGCCAAAAAGGAAAAGTGCAAATTTTGGTTGACTAAAGTTAAGTTTTTGGGACATGTCATCTTTGAGCAAGGCATTTCAGTGGATCCTTCCAAGATAGAAGCCATAGTGGAATGGAAACAACTAAGGAATGTGGCAGAGATTTGTAGTTTCTTGGGACTCACAAGATACTACCAAACGTTTATGAACAACTTCTCAAAGATAGCTGCTCTATTGACAAGACTGATCAAGAAGAATGTCAAATTTGAGTGGGATGAAGAATGCGAGTTTGCCTTCCAAGAGTTAAAGAATCGGTTGACTACAGCTCTAGTGTTGATTATCTCAAATAGTAATGAGCTGTATGAAGTTTATGCAAATGCTTCAAGACACAGGCTTAGGTGCGTGTTGATGCAACATGGATGCATGGTGGAGTATGGATCAGGACAGCTACGACCTCATGAGTGGAATTATCCTACTCACGACTTGTAGCTAGTAGTAGTACTTCATGTGCTGAAGATCTAGAGATGCTATCAATATGGGGCGACATTTTAGGTTTTCTTCGACCACAAGAGTTTGAAGTATCTATTCACTCGTAGGTATCTAAACTTAAGGCAGCGAAGGTGGATGGAATACAGGAAAGATTATGATTTTGTGTTGCAGTATCATCCTGGGAAAGCTAACGTAGTCGCAGATGTGTTCAGCAGGAAGTCTTTAGAAATTCTCACTTGCTTGGCTCTTGAAGACTAGAAAAGAGATGCAACAATGACTGAGTATGGGTTACAATACTATGAAGACTACAACCAAGTTTCAATGTATTATATGGAGACCACCCTAACTCTAGTTCAATTGGTGAAATAGAATTAGTGGCGAGAACAACACCTATAGGGAATCTAGATGCGAATTCAGAATGGAGAGCAATTTGAAGAATGGAGGATACATGCGGATGGATTGCTGTACTTTAGGGAGCATTTGGCAGTTCCAACAATCATAGAAGTGATGAAGGCCATAATGGATGAAGCTCACAAGTCTCAATTTGCCATTCATCTAGGAAGCACGAAGATGTATCGTGATCTAAAGAGGCAATACTAGTGGAGAGGCATGAAGAAGAACATTCGAGAATACGTGGCTAAGTATGCAACTTGTCTCCAAGTGAAAGCCGAAAACCAGAAGCCAGCAAGTTAGCTTCAGCCACTAAATTGGAGCATGTTCGATAGATTTCCTCATTAGTTTGCCGAGGATGGAGCAAAGACATGATGCGATTTGGGTCATGGTCGACAGGTTAACAAAATTGATGCATTTCATCCCTTTCAGGTCGACATGTTCGAGGAGAGTTCTCGAGGAGCTATATCTATAGAATATAATGAGGTTGTAAGGCATCCCCTTATCTATCACATCCAATAGAGACACCCAATTCAATACCAAGTACTCGAGGATCTTTCAGGAAGCCTTGGGCACAGACTTGAATTTCAGCATTGCCTTTCATCTTCAGACCGACAGGCAATCTGAGCGGGTCATTCAAATCCTCGAGGACATGCTATGTGTGTGTGTGTATGTTAGACTTCGACAGAAACTGGAAGAAGTATTTGCATTTGACAAAGTTTACATACAACAACAGCTATCAAACGAGCATTGGCATAGCACCGTTCGAAGCGCTATATAGACGACCGTGTCAGTCACCAGTGTGTTGGGCAAAACTAGAAGACAGGATTGTTCTCGGGCCAAATGACATCCGTAACAACAATAAGAAGGTCACCGTAATCCGAGATTGGTTGAAAGTGGCTCAAAGTAAACAGAAAAGTTATGCGGATAAGAAACACTGACCTTTGGAATTCAAAGTAGGAGATTTTGTTTTCTTGAAAATTTCACCACCTAAAGGTATCACATGTTTCGGTGCAAGTGGGAAGCTTGCATTGAGGTACGTTGGACTGTTTGAAATTGTTCAACGCGTTGGTATGGTCACCTATTGGCACGATCTTCCTCCCAAGCTCTCTCATGTTCACGATGTCTTTCATGTGTCGATGCTTCGTAAGTGTCTGCGCAACCAAAGCAAGATATTCTTATTCCATGATGTATAGATCCAAGAAGACATGACATATGAGTAGATGTCAGTTCAGATTATCGATCAAAAAGTGATCAACTTACGACGTTACGACATACCGTTAGTGAAGGTCATGTGGCAGCATCACAAGGTTGTATCTGCATTTATTTTGTTTCTGAGTTGATTTGTAATTTCGAGGGAAAAATTTCTTTTAGGGGTAGAGAGCTGTGACACTCCAAAATTAATTAAGTGTTATTAGTATATAAAATAGTGAATAATGTGCCATGATGTATTTTTAAACTTACTATGACTGATATTTCTAAACCAATGTTATTTCCAATTATTTTTAATCATTTTTAACCACTCTTAATTATTTTCATTTGTTATTTTAAACTTTGAAACAAAACAATTGTCAAATGCCAACTACGTCCCTTTTTGCAAAACTGTGGGTGGCACGTGGTTTTACTCTAAAAACCACCTCTCCTTCCTTTATTTATTTCCTTTCTTCCTCTCTCTTTCACTCACTCTCGTTCTCTCTCTCTCTCTCAGCTCTCTTCCTCTCTTTCCCTCCTTCTCACTCGCTGCCACTCCCTCTCCTTTCTCTCTCAAATTTTGATCCAAAAACATCAAGCCCGAGTCTTTCTCTTACTTGATTGAAGCTAAGGAACAAGGATTCGAGCTCCAAATCTTCCTCAAAAAATCCAATTCAAGGTTAGTTTTTAAAATTTCAAACTTTTTCAATATATATATATATATTTTGTATTTTGAAACCAAAGCTTCTTTGAGCTTAGAAAACCTTAAATCTAAGTTAATAAGACCCAAATCATCTAGAATCTAGGCTTGGTTTGATAAAAAACACATTTAAATCAAGTTTTTCTCTTTTTCCTCTATTTTCCCATTTTTAAATTTAATTGAAATTTTCCATGTAAATCTTGTTTAAATTAGTTTAAAGGTGTTCTACTATATTTTTCGATCATGTATAAGTGTTTTCTATACCTGAAACTTGAGAAAACAAGTTGAAAATAAGGATTTGGGCTCAAGGAAGCCGAGACACAAGTCTGGAAATTTCTAAAATTTTCCCAATTTGGCAGGTCGAACTTCGAGTTTGGCAGGCCAGATTCATATCATCAGCAAGCTGGACTCATAGTAGGTTTGGTAGGCCAGACCCAGTTGGCAAGCCAACAGTGCGGTTCGGCAGGCTAGACTAGAGAAACTGACGGGTTGACCAGGTTTTGTAGAAATTTGTTGTTTTTCACCCTTTTTCCTATTTTTGAGATTTTAACCTTATAATATGATTTTACAAACATAAATGGCACACTAAAACACCATGCGATAGCTTAGTAACATAGAATACCATAAGTTAGATATTGATGAACTTAGTTTGTATTTAAGGTTGTTTGTGGTTTCGTGAAACTAACGTATAGAGGAGCGAAACTATAGTGCTGAGCTATGGTGCTGGATATTGAGGTAGGACTTCTACCCCCTTTCTTTGATAGCCAAGTTTTTAAATGATTTTTGGCCTCAAATTGATTTCTTTCAAAATATTTTCAGTGAATGATTAAAAAAAAAATTATCAGTTGTTTCCATAAATAGTAGAATGAGGTGATTTTCATAATAAATGGCATAATGAATGTAAATGAATATACTTGGTAAAATGAGATTTTAATAACTATAAAAATGCATAGATGGGCATGATGTCACACTTAGAGATTAAGTCGTGTGGAGTGCGACCTTAGGGCCAGGTCTCAAAACCTAACTAGGCCACAACGATGGTGATACTTATAGTTTGCCCAAAAAAAGATAACGATATCCTTTCTAGTCGAACAATAAACAATTTTTGGTAAGATTGATTTTACCAAATTTATTTATTCATTTATTTATTTAATTTCAGTTCCTAAATATTTTCTTAAATGATGAATTTTACATTCAAATTAAATGTTTTTTTTATAACCTAGTCCTACTAAGCCTTTTGCTCACTTTTTATTTGTTTTTAAACCTTTTCCCCCTAAGTGGAACATAGCCTAGGACCGATTGGGAGACTATCGATCAGACTCGAGAGCATTAGAAGATTCGAAAAGGTTATTTGTATTAATTAATCAAGGCATGTAATATTTTAATTTCCTTTTCTTAATTTGCACTATAGTTGTAATTTTAATTATTGTCATTACTATGTGTGTATATAAGATGTGGGCCCGGTGGACCTAACTCATGTTCCTCTTCTTTCATCTTCTTATTTTATTTTTATCTTATCTGTTTTATTATTTTAATTAACACCTAAAAGGTTTTAAATTGTCACATTTTAATAATTAATTATTTCCTTAAACTAGTAGATTTTAACTAAAAATCACTTAATTAAATTTAAATAATCTGCCATGTCACCTCTTAGATTTCGGGGTGTGACACAAAGTTTGTCAAGTTATAAAATCAAATCACATAAATATGAATTACTCTATTGGACAATAGAGATTCTTTGGTAGAAGTCTAAATTTTTAATTCCACCAGCAATAGAGTGTCTCTACTGAGTAGTCTGTTAGCCCAAGAATAACTACCCAAGAGGGGGGGTGAATTGGGTTTTTGAAAACTTTTACAATTATTGGAAATTTTCTAAAGTAAAGTGCTTAAGAAGTAAATATGATAACAAGGTAACAAATAAACAGCGATTAAGTAAAGAATAAGGATAAGAGATGCAAACGCTATTTATAGTGGTTCGGCAAAAATGCCTACGTCCACTGACGCCAAGCTAAACTCCCTTGCTTGACCTCTTGTACTATTAGACCGTCTTTTCGGCACGATCACTCCTTTATACAACTAGTGACTTGCTCAACCCAAGGCTCACCACACCTTCTTACAATGTAACAATTTTCCCGGAGATTGCCCAACCAAGGATTCCCCAAATTTACAAGGCTTTGGAAACCCAACAATGAAAGTAAGTGGTTGTAATTTTACACTCACAAAATATACACTCCAAAACAAAAGGATGAAAATACAATAGTGGTATGTGTTTGGAGGTGTGAGTAATTCTCAAGGTAAATATGAAACAAGTTTGGCTCAAGAGAATATGTGTGTGTAATGAATGCTTGAGAGCAATGTAGACTAATATCAAATTTCACTTCAATTCATTCATCATCTAATGCACATTGAATGGATGGGTATTTATAGCTTCCTTGTGCTTAGAAACATCTGAACACATCAATTTTGAGTCAATCTAGCCGTTACAAACAGAGTTCCAATGGTCAAAAAAATAGCTGTTACAGACAGTTCGGCAGGCCGGATTATAAGTTCGGCAGGCCAAAGTTTGAAGCGCCAAGAAACAAATTTTCAACGGTCACCAGATCGGCAGGCCGAACATGAATCACCGGCAGGCCGAAGCCAATTCTTCGGCAGGCCGACAGAGCCTCTGCAGATGGGGGGGTTTAACATCCCCAGATCGGCAGGCCGAAGCAGGGTGTTCGGCAGGCCGATATTCGGAACTTCGGCAGGCCGAAGATACCATTGGCAGGCCGTCAGAGCCTCTGCAGATGGGGGGTTAAAAATCCCCAGATCGGCAGGCCGAAGCAGGGTTTTCGGCAGGCCGATCATCTTCGGCAGGCCGACCAAATTTGGTTGGCAGGCCGATCTGCCTTAGGCCAAAAAAGCCTATGTGACCTGTTTTTGAAACTAATTTTACATCAACATGTTTAAGCACTTCTAAGACAGCATGAGCCATAATTATTACATGCAATTTGAATTTAAAACAGTATCAAATGCAAGTATGCAATGTGAGAGTGTGCTCTTGAGCTTTCTTTTGATCATTTTAACTTGAGAATTGCTCACTTACACTTTTGGTCTTTAGAATCTAAGAAAAATTTGTAATCTTCAAATCCATGTGAGTTCCCTCTCAAAAGTCTTCTTCCACAAGCTTTCTTGAACTGTATTCACTGATATCTTGAACTGTATGCTTTAGTGACATTAAAAAAATATACGTTTAAAAGAGTATTTTGCACAAATAATAAAAATTGTATTTGTTATCATCAAAAGAGTATTAAAAGCTTTGAGAAACCTTGGAGCCAACATAGTCAAGATCATTCTAAGTTTCATAAACAAATCTACCAATTTGAGAAAACCATTTTAAACCTTAATAATTGGCAGTTTATTGAAAAAAAATAAGTTCATCAATTTAGAAAAATCCATTGTCTTAGTTACTAGTTTTTTTATGAAGTGTTTTAAGTAAGAAAAATCTATGAGGTATTTTAAGTACTAGTGCTTCCAGTAGTTTTTTCATGTGATTATCTGTTCCTAGTCTGGAAAATTAAGGAGACATAAATTTCAAGTATTCTGATGAAAAATTTGATTTGGCAATGTTTGTCAAGTTATAAAATTAAAACTACACATAAAATTGAATTGCTCTACTACACAGTAGATATACTCTACACTTAGTAGAGGTCTTAAATTTTCAATCCTACTGCTGATAGAATATCTCTACTATGCATTGGAAATCATTCATAATTTGATTAAACAAATCTATCAATTTTGAAAAACCATTTTGATCCTTAATAACTGGTGGTTTAATGGAAAAAAATAAGTTTAAGAGTTCAGAAAAATTCGTTGTCTTAGTTACTTGTTCGTTGACGAAGTTCACTATGTGAGAAAAATCAATGAGACACTTTGAGTACTAGTGCTCTGAGTAGTTGTCTCATGTGATTTTATAATCACAAGTCAAAAAATCAATGATACATAAAATTTCAAGTGTTTTTATGAAAAAACTTGTTTAATAAAATTTATCAAGTTATAAATTAAAAAAACACATAAAATTAAACTACTCTACTTCATAACAGAAATTCTCTATAGCTTAGCAGAGACATTTTATTTTCAGTTCTACCACCAGTCTACTATCTGTGCTATACAGTCAAGATCATTAGAAAATATAGTATGTTCAATTCTACCACGCAATAAAAATCTAATGCTAAGATTTATTGCATACAAGAATTCATCGCAATAAAAATCTTTTAATATTCAATTCTACTATTGTTAAAGGATCTTTATTGTGCAATTGAGATCATTAAATATAAATTAAATAAGTTTACCGATCTAAAAGAAGTCTTAAACCTTAATAATTGATGTTTTAATGGGAAAAAAAGTTGATAAGTTTACTAATTTAGACAAATCTATCGTCTTCGTTACTAAGTTCAATATGTAAGAAAAATTACTCCACGGTGCGTTAGAGATTCTCTACACCCCATTAGAAACATTTAATTTTTAGTTATATCGTTGGCAAAGGGTCCTTGCTAGCTCATCGAGATCCTTAAAAATTTGACAATTACACTTGTTTACACTTCATAAAATAACAATAGGCATGTTTACCATAATATTTCTCACATAAAGAGTTCACAAATATTTATTTTATTTGACCAACTAAATAATTGTAACACCCTGAAGTTGATTAAATGGTATTAGAGTGTAAAATGGTGAATTAGTGTGCCATAATGAGTGTTTTG
>CAMOHE010045280.1:0-15263 GCA_946598075.1 Artocarpus hirsutus | reverse complement strand
TCACACTACATACCTTGTTTTGGACATGGCACCTAGTATAAAAGATGTTTTCCCGTTGCACCTCTTCTTCTTCTTCTTTAGCCTGCACACTAAGAGCTCTCCTTGTAACCAACAATTCTCCTTGGGCAGCGTACTCCTCATCGTCGGCATCCTCTAATGAAGGCATAGAATCGTTGTCTGAATCCTCGTCAGTTTCAACCTCTCCATTGTCCCGCATCACCATAGCTCGTTTGTTCGAACATTGGCTTGCTATGTGACCCCTGCCTTGACATTTAAAACATTTAATATCACGATTCTGAGTAGTGGAAGAATCGGATTTACCTTGATTTCCATGGCTGGCAACCTCTTGTTTTTGCTCGGTCTTTGGCTTGGTGTTGGGTTGCTTCTCATCCTTCCTCCATTGGTTCACTTTCAAAGCAGATGTACTTGGGTTTTGGCTAGGGCGTGTATTACTACCCCTCCTCTTAAGTTGATTCTCAATTTTGACAGCCATGTGCACCATGTCCTCCAACTCCACATAATGTTGTAACTCAACGGCATTGTGAATTTCTCGATTCAAGCCCGCCAAAATCCTTGCCATTGTAGCCTCCCGATCCTCCTCTATATTTGCTCGAATCATCATAACCTCCATCTCCTTATAGTACTCCTCCACACTCCGGTTGCCCTGCTTAAGATTTTGTAGTTTATTGTACAATTCTCGGTAGTATTAAGCTGGTACAAATCGCTTCCTCATCACGGTCTTCATCTCTCCCCATGACTCAATAGGTCACTCTCTATTTCGTCTCCTATTTATGACAAGTTGATCCCACCAGGTAATAGCATAATCAAAAAATTCAATTACAGCCAGTTTTACCTTCTTTGCCTTGGAATGGTTTTGGCAATCAAAGACAAACTCCATTTTCTTCTCCCATTCTTGGTACGCTTCAGGATCGGATTTGCCTTGAAATGATGGTATCTTCAATTTTATGCCTCTCAAACTATCATTTTCCCAATTCCTAACTCCTCTATCCCGTCCAAATCTCCGATGACTACCCGCTGTATCTTCTCCTTGATCAAATTCTTCCCCATCAATCCCATAGTAGTCATCAACCTCTCCTCTAACTGGAACCCTTTCCTGCCTACGCGCATGAGGAACATGTTGTGGCTGTTCCACACGTGCGTTTTCTATTCGGTCTATCCTCTCATGAAGCTGTTCTAGCTCTCCTCTCAACAATCGTCTCATCTCCCCTATCATCGCTTCCATGAGGATTTTTGGATCTGTTGCACCAGAGGTACCCTCAATGGTGTTCTTGCTGTTGTTTAAAACAAAGTAAGAAACAATGCAAAGGACCTTACCACACTCCCTTACGTGTTTCACTCGTGAAATGGTTCACTCAATTTCACTCGTGTTTGCACTCAATACTTTTTGGCTTTTTCCACTCTAATACTCTCGCCTCTCGTGCCTTTTTTCACTCGTAAATTCTCACTCAATTCCTATAAAACTAGTCAAATCAATATCAAAATTTTCCTTGACAATTCACAAACAGATTACCAGGGAGTCTAAGAGTACAACAGGCAATGATAATTTGGGGCTTTCGGAAATCACACCCAAAAGAAACGAAATTTGAGCAAAAAATTTTGGTCTTGGTAGGGAATTCAATTTTGGGCTCCTTAAACCATGAATAACAAGAATCAAAGAAAAAATTTTAAGAAGGCTCTCCAGACTTGTTTTTTTTTTTTCGGATCCTCTTGTCTTCTTCTTTCCCTTGTTTTTCTTTCGTTTCTTTTTTCTTTTCTTTTCTTTTCTTTTCTTTTCGGATCCTCTTTGTTTGTTTTTTTTAAACCCAACTTTGATAATGGAAAACAAGACACACGAATAATTAAAACAAACGAAAACTAAGGGAATGGATAAGCAAAACCTGATTAGAAAACCCTCGCTCTGATGCTAAATGATATGAACCACGCCAAGAACTGACGCAACCCTAACCAAAATTGGCCTCCAAGATCGAAACACCTAATCGGATTTGAAATGGAACCGCGACCCAATGCCTAATAAGAAGCACGAACCTTGGTATGTGAGGACACCACAATCAGTTATGGACGGACTGATTGATAAGTCTATGAACACCACGGAATCTTCTGATAAGTTCGAATAGTTTGTTTAGGAACCGCAGAGAATTAAACCTCAAATTATGTGTAAAAAAAACCAAGTTACCATTGAATGAAATTCGTTACAATATATAGTGGTTTCCTTTGCGAATTTTGTGCTCCTAGTTGCCCATGAAATTTCGAGCAAATCAATTACCAGCCAAAAAGATGCTCAATCTAAAGCAAATAAAGTAAGTTTCCTAAATGGCTTAAAAGCCTTACAATAATATAAAAGTAAATGCATGTTTTGTAAAAGAAAAGGAAACTAGACAATAATCAGGCAATTAGCTGATTCTTCTCGCCACTTGTCGCCTCAAATTGGGAAAGTAACTGAAATGGAAAATAGCGAGATTATTTGTAGCCATAGGATTATTCGGTCCCTTCTAGAACTTGAATCACGCATTTATTGGTCTGGATATCACATGCAATTCCCTTAATGGGCCTCCATGCAATAGCTTGAGCCCATGACGCTTGAATCAGGCCAATAAGCATTTCTTTGAATTTCTTCGCACTAGCTCTCGTAACCGGACCAATGGGAACTTGAATTGGATCTAAATATGTCTTATCCCTTATGCTCTTGCTTGTGCTATCGATGCCCTCATCAGGCTGGTCGAGGCAGCCCTTCCCATGCACATAGGCTACCTACACTAGCTGCACGTAGGCCCTATGTGTAGGTCTTGTGTGCAGGTTGCTGGCTTGGCATGGCCAGCCAGCCCTAGGAGAACATTTCAAACTTCTTTTTTACTCATTTTGATTCAAAATGATTCAAACTTTATCCTAAAAAATTTACCCTAGTTTCCCCCTATATTTTAAGATTCCCAAAGCTTAATTGTATCTTGAAATAATTGTTTCCAAGCATTGAATAAGTTTTAAATTCCCAAAATATCAAAACCATCATAAACCCTAAAATCTCAAGAACCAATTTCAGTTTTAAGACTATACCTCCCATATTAAATTGACTATGCTAAAGCTGTTTTACGGGGATCTAAATAACATATAAATGAACATATCCTCAAAATTTCAGCTTCAAAGGAGCCTTCTAGCTTAGAAAACAAAGGCAAAAAACTGAAGCATTTTGAAAATTTACCTGATTTTGGACAGCCAACAAAGACGAACTTGAAACCACCACTGCCCAATTGAATTTGCTTAAACCCTTTTGTGAAGATTTTTTGACATATTAGAGGTCATTAAATTCAAATATCTCATCAAAAATCAAAGGAAAAACTCCCTGAACTAACACCAAACATCTTGTAAACCAAAACAGTCCCTTACCTTGACCCAGTTAGGTTTTTCTTGCAATTTGGCACCCAAAACTTGACAAACCACCTAAAAATTTCTTTTTCTACCAACAAATAGATGGGAACTAAAGTTTTAGAGCTTGGAGAATCAAACTTAGAGTTTTTAGGTCTAAAAAAGATGCCTAGTTGCTTATAAGCTTTTTAAACAACCAAGAACATACCTTAAATTACTTCATCATGAAATGGCTTGACCTTAGCTAGCTTAGTGTCCTTATTTTAGTACACTCACCTCCTTAATGAGGCATTAAACATTCGTACAGAATTTCAAGTACAAATTAAGTTGTGGCTAATCATTTTGCCTACCAAATTTCATGTATATGCTCACAACAAAATTTTGGTACATTACAAACTCCATCTTTGAATTGTTTGTTATCAAAACTTTATCTATTACTCTAGAACTCTTCTATAAATTATCAAACATGGAATAATAAATTCCCAAGCAACTTTCAACCTGACAAATACCCTGATCATGACTCCAAAATTTGAACATCGAAAATCTTGTAATTTAGGGTTTTCTAGAGCATTCTAACTAAGAGACTTACGTGAAACTCATGTTGTCCACTCATTATTGTTTTCATAGATATACATCATCATCATAAGAGATCTCACATCATTAATTGATACTTTTTATTAAAAAAACTTATACTAAAACTCTCCGTTTAGGTCACTTAGGACCATTTTCCCCCAATTTTTTACCTAATAGGTATAATTGAGCTACTTTATCCATTAAATCCATTGTAATCCCTAAACATTAGTATTACAACCTCCTTTCCATCGTAACACTTATTGGATCTGCCTTCGAAAAACTTGTCATACTATGATACATTATGATATAGTATTTAATGCACACGATCAATATGATGATATATTTTAAATGAATGATTAACATATAAATCATATGCATATTATCATAAAATCATGCAATGCATTAGTCAATGAGTTTGTGAGAATTCTGGGTATCACATGGGAGAACCCCTCCCCTTTGCTCAATAAACCACCTGCCCCTTGTATATCCTCGACCATGAATTGCACGTCAAAAACCAACTATCCTAACAAAGAATCTGAAAACCAATTATGTCGATGAAACTTCAAATTTAAAAAAGGACGCTCAATTTCTGGGCTCTTAACCATTCTTCATAAGGTAACACCTCCTTTGGATCTCTTTCAGCCAAGCCTAGAGTCCAACAACCCTCTAAGATATAACCTATCTTCTAGCACTAGTAACAAAAGTCCAAAAGTTTTTCATACCATAGATCTGCCCATAGAATGGGGCCGTCTTTTCCTAATCTAACTCTTGCACCTTGATGAATTGTTTTCATGATATCAATACAAGTAAATATATGAAGATACTTCCCTACACACCTACCATTTCTATTTGTATGGATAGAAACCAAATTCCCTATAGCGTTTCCAATCAGTTCGTCAACCTCCAAAATTTTGGCGTCCAAAGGATAGTTGTGCACTTGGACCTAAAATTTCATGTACGTGAAACCCACTTTCTTAAGAACAAGAAGTAAACAGTTAAAACTTCAAGGTTCTTCTTCTAACACCCTTTCTAGATGCTTGTCATCTTCAAAGTGAACAAAAAACCATCAAGATCTACTTCTTTGACCTCCACTCCTTTTCCAATTTTAAGGCATTAACCATGGTAGACTTAAAAGCCTGTTTATTATTGTAAGATCTCAAGATAAAAGTTATCTCAAAAGCTCTACCTTCATCTCAAATCAACCCTTTCCAAATTATCGCATCAGCCACACCAGAAAACATCCTCTTTATCCATCATGATAGAAATTGTTTTCCAATTATTAACAATGTCCTCCATGTTGGGGAAGCATCGTCTTCCCGATCACACGCAAGAGCAATAGAAAAATCACACGGTAGAAGGACACAAATGAAGAGTGACTCACACAATAGTGGGAGAAAACCTCTTGCAAAGGAAAACTTCTCATGTGTAAAAACCTGGAGAGAAAACGCCAACATGGGTCTTCTTTTTTCAGCTTAATTACATTCCAAATCAAAAAATTCTAAGATTAAGACATACTCTAATGATCTCGTAACACAAAAAAAAAAAAAATTAACATAGACCAATTTCACTAGTAAATTTTTATATAACGTACAAGAAAGTAAAACATACACCAAGTTATTACAACAAGAACCAACTCTTATGGATTAGGCTCACAACTAAAGTCAAAGAGTAGTAAATCCACCTTCGCTATTGTTGACCAAACATAAAAACATACCAAAAACCAAACCCTGTGAGGTGGAAATATCAACACTTTTATTTTAGGGTTGTTCAAAAAATTTAGAAAACTGAAACTGACCACCACATAGACCCAAAAAAAACCAAAAAAAATTCGTTATAAGGTGATAACAGACCAATTGACTGCCCATGAATTTTCAACGACATGTTTTTGAAAATAAGATTTTGGCAGCCTGTAACCAACCGACCAAGAAGTTCAAACTTACAAACTAATATAATATATGTATCATAATATATGCATCACACATAAGATGAAAATGGATGCAGTCATGACTTCTAATGGATTTTCTTTTTCTTTTTTGCATAAAATGGATTTCGGTAGGTTTATTCTATAGAACATTATCTTTCGTTTCCAACCACCAAATACATTAAATTTGTACTAAATAAGAGCCAAGTTATTGCTCTATGACTTTTGGATTACTTTTAGTATCCTAACTGGTTACTCTAGTCAAAAACCAACCACTATAAAACTTACAATTATCAGTCAAAAACAGATAAACTCTTTGTGTATTCGATCAGATCATGGTTCCAGTATCTTAAAATCAATGGATCAAAAACTAATAGAAATCAACCGATGAATTCCCCTACTTTATTTTAAATAGTAAAGCCCTAACACTTAAAAAAGCCACTAGAGCCATTCTGATTACTACGAATAGAAAGAACCAAAAATATAGTGTTTCATAGAGCCAAAAAATACCATGAAAGAAATGCTCCAATATTGGCTCGCAAGACCTATATGTAGCTATAGCCCACTGCCACCAAAAGATTGTTGAAATTTTAATAGAAACGACAATGAAAAAATTGGATTGGTGACAAAGAAAAATTTCCTTAAAACTTTATTTCAGGAACTGGTATATAATTTTAATTTATTGAAAACATATGAGATTGTAATTTAAACCTTTTGAAGCCTATCAATTTCTATTTACCTTGCTTATTAAATCTTTATCCTTGAGTTCCAATGATAGTTTAATGAACAATTTATTCGTAATCTTATAAGGAATGAGCACTTTACTCTTCAATTTGTGAATCCTCACTACACAGAACCAATTTTATAACTATCAATAAGAAGGAATGGATTTTGTATATGTATAATATCATTCTCAACCATTTATTTCATCATGTTTCAAAGATATGAAGTTATGATATGTCTTTAGATATATTTTACCAAGCAAGTCAAAAAACATAATGCTATAAATTAGAGCCTAATAAATATCTTTAGGAGTAAGACTATCCCATATATGATCATTATTGTGATAAGTTTGAATATCCTATTTGTAATAGAAAATTATCATAGATTCATAATTTATCTAGTTCAATTCTACATAATCTCATTATATAAAGTACCTTCAATCTAATGTACATATATTAATAGTCTGAATAAGACTTTCATTCTCAATGAGATTGAACTATACTTGTAATATTTAATTAAAGATCCCAAGTTTTAATTAATTATTCATACTATTTAGATGTTATCAATAAAGTTAATCCTCATTCGTATAACAATTATAGGCTAAATTTATAGACACGTTAATAATCACAAAATTTTCTAAAGGTTTAATAAAGTCCTCATAATATATATAAGCAATTAAGAATGAATAAACGCCATTGATTTAATTTATCAACAATATGTACAATATCTATATTTGTAGGACATGAACCCTAACAATCTCCCACTTGCCTCAAAGCAAGTAATATATGTCTCTCAGACCTAAGCCTTCTAAATGTCCCTAAAAAATCTTTATAGGTAATGTCTTAGTGAAAAAGTTGGCAAGATTGTTTCCTGGTGTAATCTTCATAGCTTTCACGTTGCCTTGGTGTACTATTTCTTTGATCAAATAATATTTTCACTTTATATGCTTTCTTCTTGTGTGGCTTCTCCATTCTTTTGAATTCACTATTTCTATAGACAAGTGCAAGCGTACATGGTCACAATAATAGATTGTATTAGAGTATGGATGTCAATCCCATGAGGATTGTGTTTAATTTGTGTTAATTACTGAAATTGGTTGGTTCTAAGATTTTTTGGATGACCAATAAGCAATGAATGAAAGGAACTAATAAGAATAATTAAGTAACTAAAATAAAGTAATGAAATAACTAGCTAAAAATACAGCAGCGTCAATTTCACCATAATTAATACGCATTAATTTTATTATTAAGTAAATCTCATGATTAATCAAGAACTCTTAATTAACTCAATTACCTCTCTTGAGCATTAAATTTGATAACATGCTCAAAAACCCAATTCTACTATCTCTATCTAGAGCCAAGTAATTAACATTCATTAAGCTCTTGTTCTTCTAATAACTACAAAGGAACAATAAATCTCTCAATCTTATGGTTGCCTAGGTTATGCTTCCCATAATTTGTACTTAAAATTTCCCTCTCTCAAACATCAAACCCCTTATACTAAAATCATGTAATTCATTGGCCACATAAACTAAAAGCATAAGCATAAGGTGACACACATAAACCGTGCCAGACCTCTTAAAATAAATTAACACTTCATAATAAGGCAAAATCAAAGCTCCAGAAAAACAAATACCCCATAACTAAAATTAAACAAGCTAAGATCAAGGGTTTGTCATTTATAAATCACAAAAATAAGAAAAAGAGAAAAGGAATAAAACCCAATGTGAAGTTGTCACAGTCTCCAAGCTCTTTATCTTTTTCTCCTCCCATCCTTCTTCCAATGAGCTTCAATTCCTCTTGGAAACTTGTGCCTCTTCCTCCAAAAATGGAGGCTTACACTTATTTATTTATTTATTTTTGGGTTTCAAAGGCATTAGGCTTCATTCAGGATGAATTGTAGGCCGTTGGATTAACAAGAGAGCAAAAATCAATCAAAAAAAGCCAATCAACATGCATAGGGGTGCCCCGACACATTGCGCCCACAATAGTGAGTGAGGCCATGAGCCTTAGATCGCCTGCCTGCAACACACCAGCTTGCACGTGGGTGCACCTACAAGCCGACTTGGCCATGCGAGCAGCTTGCTAGACTGTTGATGCATGTTGTACATGCAACACTTTCTAATTGCACCTGAAAATGCTCCTTTTATGCCAAAAAATCGTATAAAGGATCATTTTTTAGTTTCCTACAAATTTACAGTAAATGCATCAAAATAACACACATGTTTAAGGATTTTCACAATATTTAAGCTTAAAAAATAATTGATTTATGAGTAAAATGCTCACAAATCTCCACTGTACCACTGCTATCACACTATAGTATGAATGATTTATCCATGTCTTGAGCGACTTCTAGATAAGTTATGAACTTAAGGAGCCATATAACTTCTTTAGTTGCTTCACAAGCAGCTACATGCTCAGCTTCCATAGTTGAATCAGTAATATAAGATTGTTTAATGTTTCTCCAAACTATGGCTGCATCACAAAATGTAAACGCTGATCGAATGTTGATTTAAGTGAGACTTTGTCTTATTGAAAATCAGAATCAATGTATCTAATAGGAATCAAATTTTTACAAGAATATGTTAACATATAGTTTCTCATTCTTCTAATATTCTTGAGAATATGCTTAATTGTAGAACAAAGATCTAATCAGCGGTTAGATTGATACCAATTAACCATACTCACAGCATAACGAATGTTGGGTCTTGTACATAATATTGCATACATTAGAATAGCTATTATAAATGTATAACATACCCGTCTCATGTGTTCTTCCCCTTAAGGTGTTTTAGGACACTACTTTTTTGAAAGACTCAATAGTCTTATAGGCAAATTACCTTTCTTGGAGTTTCACATTGTAAAGCTAATAAGCACCTTATGGATGTACGATGCTTGAGACATTGCCATTAGTCTATTCTTGCAATCTTTTATAAGATAGATTTCAAGTACATAATTTGTCTTTCCCGAATCTTTTAGTTTAAATGGGTTAGCTAGCCATTTCTTACATTAAAAATAGTACTACATCATTTTGAAAGAGTAGAATATTATCTGCATAAAGTTCTAAGAAGAGCACTTTTTTATCTTTGATGTACTTGTAGACACTTGGTTCATCAACATTTTGATTGAAACCATAAGACTTGATCGTCTCATCAAATCTTAAGTTCCAAGATCTCAAATCTTGCTTAAGCCCATATATGGACCATTGCAGCTTGCTCTAGACCTTTGACCACAAACCCTTTTGGTTGCACCATATCAATGCTTTCTTCTACATAGCCATTCAAAAAGTCTGTATTGATATCCATCTACTATATCTCATAGTCAAGACTTGCAATGATGGATAAACAAATAGATTTAAGTGTAACTACTGATGAGAAAGTCTTTTCATAATCGACTATCTCCTTTTGGGCATTACCCTTTGCCACATCTTTTGCTTTGAAAGTCTCCATTTTCCTATCCACTCATTTTCTTTTTGTAGATCCATTTGTACCCTGTGGGTTAGATCTCTTCAAGTAGATCAACAAGTTTCTAGACAGAATTGGAGTGTATAGACTCTATTTCAAGGTTCATAGTCTTAGTTATTTCTTTTTATTAGAATCTTTCATTGCATGCTTATATTTCAATGGATCATCCTCACTATTATTAAAAAAAAAGTAACTTATGCTTCTCTGATCTCCTTATAGCCAGTGGGTGATCTTACAACCCTCTCATTAAGTTGAGGTGGTGTGATATTCTGATCGAGAGATGTGATCTCTTTATTTTATCTTTTAACAATAGTTGTCAGTTGTGGTTTGATTTGATCATAAAGTAATTCTTCCATTATAACTTTGCTACGAGGTTTATATTTTGTCACATAATCATTCTCAAGGAAAGTGGTATTTATCAATCCAAATACCTTTTTTTCTTGAGGACTATGACACAAACCTCCCCTCATTTCCATTGGATACTATACAAACAAGCATACTTCAAAACATGTTTCTAGCTTCCTAGTCTTTCCTTTAAGTACATGTGTTGGACACCCCTATATAGGGAGATGTGATAAACTAGGTGACTTACTACTCCATGACTCTAAATGTGTCTTTGGAAAAGACTTAGATGCACTTTAGTTTGTAGTGCATATCCTTAAAATAAAGTGGATAATGATGAGTAGCTAATCATAGATCTCACTATCTTAAGCAACCTTCAATTTCTTTTCTCGGTGACACCATTCGACTTCCATGTGAAGTGAATTGCAATAAGATACCATGTTCTACCAACTGGTGTTTGAATTCAAAGTAAAGATACTCCCTTCCTTAATTAGATTGAAGTATATTCATTAACTGGCCTAATTGTTTTTCAACTTCCCCTAAGAATTCTTTGAACTTTCCAAAATTTTGAGATTTCCTTTACATTATGTACATGTATCCTTTCCTTGGATAATCATCAATAAATAGTAGGAAGTATTCGTAACCACCATGTGCTTGTACATTCAATGGACTACAAATTCATTAACTCAAGAGCTTCTTTGACCTTTTCACTTGTTGTAGAGAAATACCTTTCACTCATTATTGCTTCAAGATAAGATTCACAAATTGGCAGAGAGCTAACTTTTAGATCTCTAAAAAGACCATCCTTTGCTAATTTGTTAATCCTATCAAGCTTGATATGACCTAATATATACAAAGATGTGTTTTATTGTCAAAAGGAACCTTTTACCTTTTGGGTTTTGATTGTTCAATTTTGAGCATTTTGGTATTAAGTAGTGATTTTTCAAACTTGCATAACAAGTATCCAAACCATTTCTAGAAATAATTACATAGTTAATCAAAAGAAGCATCAAGCATTTGTTCATTCAACTTGAAAATAGAAATCATGTTTCTACAAAAATGAGAAATGTAATAAACATTATAAAAATTTGTTTCTAAAATAAAGTTTAACAACTGTTACTGCTTTTACTGACACAACCTCTCACCATCCCATTCTCATCATTTGTTCCTCATCCGCAAGCTCCCTCAAAGAGGTAAGCATCTACAAAGAAGTTCAAATATGATTAGTTGCCCCAAATCAATTATCTAACGTGGTGTATCATCCCCAAGTAGACAAGCATCTGATTATCATATATAACCAGTTAATTTTTCATTTAAGAAAATATCGAAGATTGGATTAGACATTGTCACTGTGATAAATAAATAATAAATGACATAAATTAAAAGAGTGTAGAAACATCGTATATAAGGACTTTGCAATAGTAAACATGATGCACGATGTATATAAAAAGAAGACAAAAAATATTATTAATTCCACGACTAAATAATTTCATAAATAATATGCCGCCATAGGATAGGTCATATTATTTACTAATTGAACTGAGACATTTTCCATCGATTAATATACTTAAAATATCTCATATTGTCTATATTTATTAACAACAATTTATTTTGGCCAATATACAATTAACATTTTAATTATTACTTAATGAGTGTGACCTACTATTTTGAATTTTAATAACTTCATTTAAAGTTGTCATTGTAGGGGAGGTCAATTTTGAAATACATTTTAATATCCTATATTTTAAGAGCCAACTTTATCATGGATTTAAATAGACACTTGCTGTAGGGAGGATGAAATCAAAACATCTTGACAGATTGCCTAAATCTCAAAGTGTTGCGCTAATAGTAGAGACCATAAGTTACATTGTCATACTCCCTTCTCCTACTCATTATTTTGAAATTGATGTGTTTTATCTTAGAAAACGTACTATGTTTTATTAATTTAATAAATAAATCCAATTTTATTTACTAGGTGAAAGTATAATAATAGAATCTCCTTCTATTTACACTTAAATAAATTACTAGATATTTTAAAAATCTAAATTTATTATGAACAATGATACGAACCATGCCAAGAACTTACACGACCCTAACCAAAATTGGTCTCCAAGATCAAATTCCAAATCGGTTTAGTATGGAACCGCGACCCGATGCCTAACAAGAAGCACGAACCTTGGTATGTGAGGACGCCATAGTCAGTTATGGACAGACTGATTGATAAGTCTTTGAACGCCACAGAATCTTTCGATAAGTTCGAATAGTTTGTGTAGGAACAAAAGAGAATTAAACCTCAAATTGTGTGTAAAACTTCTTATTATTGAATGAAATTCGTTACAATATATAGTGGTTCCCCTTTGCGAATTTTGAGCTCCTAATTGCCCATGGAATTTCGGGCAAATAAATTACCAGCCAAAAAAAGATGCTCAATCTAAAGCAAATAAAGTAAGTTTCCTAAATGGCTTAAAAGCTTTACAATAATATAAAAGTAAATGCATGTTTTGTAAAAGAAAAGGAAACTAGAAAATAATCAGGCAATTACCTGATTCTTCTCACCACTTGTCGCCTCAAATTGATAAAGTAACTGAAATGGAAAGTAGCCAGATTATTTGCAGCCATATGATTATTCGGTCCCTTCTAGAACTTGAATAACACATTTGTTAGTCTGGATGTCGCATGCAATTCCCTCAATGGGCCTCCATGCAATAGCTTGAGCCCAAGATGCTTGAATCAGCCTAATAAGCATTTCTTTGAATTTCTTCGCACGAGCTCTCGTAACCGAACCAATGGGAACTTGAATTGGATCTAAATATGTCTCTTCCCTTGTGCTCTTGCTTGTGCTACTGATGCCCTCATCATTCCCCTCCTCTTGAGAAGGATTTGTCCTCAAATGTCGCCAGCATCAAAAGGACTTAAATCAGAAACATTAAAGGTGGCGCTTACACCATACTCACCTGGCAGGTCTAGCTTGTATGCATTATCATTGATCCTTTCAAGTATCTGAAAAGGACCATCCCCTCTAGGCAATATCTTGGACTTCCTTTGTTCTGGAAACCGTTCTTTGCGTAAGTGCAACCATACTCAATCGCCGGGCTCGAAGACGAGCATGTGACGCCCTTTGTTGGCTTGTTGAGCATATTGCTTAGTCCTTCGCTCGATGTTGAGTCTTGCCTTCTCATGCATCTGCTTAACAAGGTCAGCTTTTCTTTTTCCATCTAAATTCACACACTCAGACAAAGGTAATGGCATTAAATCCAAAGGAGTTAAAGGATTAAAACCATAAACAATTTCAAATGGTGAAAATTGAGTAGCAGAATGAACAGATCAATTATAAACAAACTCAACATGTGGTAAACACTCCTCCCAAGTTTTGATGTTCTTTTTAATAACAGCCCGCAACAAAGTTAACAAGGTTCTATTCACAACTTCTGTTTGACCATCGGTTTGAGGGTGACAAGTTGTCGAAAACAATATCTTTGTCCCTAACTTAGCCCACAAAGTCTTCCAAAAGTAGCTTAAGAACTTTGCATCCCTATCAGAAACAATTGTCCTAGGCATACCATGAAGTCTCACAATTTCCCTAAAGAATAAATCAGCAACATTAGAAGCATCATCTGTCTTGTGGCATGGAATAAAATGTGCCATCTTGGAAAACCTATCCACAACCACAAATATCGAGTCTTTTCCCCGCTTAGACCTAGGCAAACCTAACACAAAATCCATCGAAATATCAGTCCAGGGTTCACTAGGTATTGGTAAAGGGGTGTACAAACCATGGGGCTACACTCTTGATTTAGCCTGCCTACAAGTTACACATCTACTACAAAGCCTCTCAACATCTCGTTTCATATGTGGCCAATAGAAGTGCTCTTGCAACACCGCTAAAGTTTTCATCACTCCAAAATGTCCCATCAATCCTCCACCATGGGATTCTCTCACCAGCAAATCTCTTAATGAACAATTAGGCACACACAATTTATTCTCCTGAAACAAGTATCCCTCATGCCTAAAGTACTTACCACTAGCAAATTTCTCACAAGCTTGATACTCAGTGCTAAAGTCACGGTCATCAGAATATAACTCTTTAATATGTTCAAAACCCAGTAGTTTAGCATTAAGAGTTGAGATTAAGGCATACCTGCGAGAAAGCGCATCGGCAACGACGTTTTCTTTACCTTGCTTGTAGTGAATGACATACGAAAACATCTCTATAAACTCCACCCAACAAGCATGCCTCTTGTTTAGCTTGTGTTGGCCCTTCAAGTGTTTCAGGGACTCATGATCGGTGTGAATCACGAACTCCTTAGGCCATAGGTAGTGTTGCCACGTCTCTAGTGATCGTACCAACGCATACAACTCCTTATCATATGTTGGATAATTAAGAGTTGCCCCATTCAGTTTCTCACTGAAATATGCTATTGGTCTCCCTTCCTACATTAAAACAGCGCCAATTCCAACACCTGAAGCATCACATTCAATCTCAAAAGTTTTGGAAAAATTAGGTAAAGATAGCAATGGAGCATTAGTCAACTTCCCCTTGATTAACTGAAATGCCTTTTCTCACTCTTCTCCCCATCTAAACCCAACGTTCTTCTTGATTACTTCAATCAATGGAGCAGCTATGGTACTAAAATCTTTCACAAACCGCCGGTAGAAACTAGCAAGTCCATGAAAACTCCATACGTTTCCCACACTTGTTGGACTCGGCCACTGCTGGATGGCTCGCACCTTTTCTTCATCTACCTGTATACCTTGAGCACTAACAACAAAACCAAGAAACACAAGCTTATCTGTGCAAAAGGTACACTTCTTGAGGTTAGCATACAATTTCTCCTGTCTAAGCACATCCAAAACAGATTTTAA
>CAMOHE010045278.1:3338-31506 GCA_946598075.1 Artocarpus hirsutus | reverse complement strand
GCACTCATGGCTCGTTATCCGTAGTGGTCCATCGTAGGGTAAAGGATTAAAAGAAAATTGATGTAGAGGGCTCTTATCACGATCCGAAAAAGGGGTTGAGATGAAGCAATCATTAAGGAAATACGAATAAAAACTAAATAATAGAATAAGCTAAAACGACATCAACTTAAAAATAACAATATAAGTGAAAATTTCACCCCATGAGGGCTTAAAGTCCATAAATAATAATAACAAATGAATTAATCTCGATTAATTATCTGTTTAATTATTAACTATGGTGTCACTTCATTAATGACTCAAAGCTACACTCTTGATAATATATCATATTGCGAGACTCTAATGATGAGTCTCATCCAGGACCTCTTGTTCGGGTCTAAAAGTATAAGTCTGATGTGACCGCAAGTATAAAGTTATCCAAATAATAAAACTCGATGAATCTAAGGTTGATCCCATAGGAAAAAGGTATTGCAAAGGTCCAATATATCAGTTATATTATTTTTAACTGAAAATTGGAGGATAAAGTTAATTATTTACAATTTATTTACAATATTTATAGATTTTTTACTTTTTCTATAAGATTTTTTTGTATTTTTTGGAACTTCAACAACAAGAAATATGACTTAAATTAGAATGGTAAATGAAACTTTAATATTAAGTGTAATTAAATAAAAGATGGAACTTTAACAATAAGTGTAATTTAACTTAGAAGAAACAACAATTTTAACAACGCCAAGGATTAAAAGTTCTATTCTAGCAATTAACTTAAATATGTTTTAGTTTTTCTAAAATTATTTACTCAAATGGTTTAAGTATGCAAGATGCCAGTTTTTTGTCTATAATAAATCGAAAGTTCTAAGCATTTGATGTGCCAATTTATGTCGATATTGCATCAAAAACTCATTTTTAACAAATATATATAATTTCAAAATTAACTTACTAAAATTACCAACAAAATTTATAATTAAGTATTTATCATGCTATTCTTTGTTTATGAATAATCAAAGTGTTTCTAAGCATAACCCGTGCTAGTCTATATCTATGATAAATCAAAACTTAATTTATAAGAGTTTTAGCTAAGTTAACATAAAAATCATAAGTTTTTTAAAATTGATTTTGACATTATAACAACTTAAAAAACTTAAAAAAAAAAACTAAAATATTTATCTTAATTGTGTTAGACGTGTATGCCCTAAAGAGTAAAAATGTAATATATTTTTAGAGACATTTTTATTAATAAAGAATATATTTATTATTTATATATCAAATCTTGTCCTCTTTACGTTTATATTTGTTGAATGTATGTTAAGCACACAATAGTCAAAGCTGCTAGTCTAAACCTTTAAAAATTGGGCATATGATGGATAAATTATGCGGAAGACACGGTTCTTAAGGTGACGGCCTAAATCATAAGATCCTTAATCGAGGGGATAAAGTTGGGTGCTTCATTCATGTAAAGATTGTTATATTGTCTATATCCCTATTGAGAAATAGTTTGTCTTGACCATCGGAGGTGGACTCCATGAATAGAAACATTGGCACATTGTCATAGGTGACAATGTGTTGGATCAGGACATAAAGTGAATTGATTTAGATTAATGATTCTATCTTGGCAAATCGATTCACTTTAGACAATCATATGTATTGTAGTTTAATCCTGAGATGAATAGTAGGCCTGTTTTCTTGACTTATGTCTTTTGATGTTACCAAAAGATGACATCCACTTTTTAATAGTGGTACGCATGCCGGTAGATTGGAGCATGACTCTTGATAGTGTGGACCTGTTATTTATAGATATGGAATCCACAGCTCCTCTTTAGGAGTAGTGATATCCTCTTATATATGTTATCCTGTAATTGAAAAACTGAAGCGCTCAACCATTTGATATATAGATGTAACCGAATAGTATACTGTCTTTGGATGGTAAGTTTCTAATGGTGAGATAATGGAACGTAAGATAAAAATAATCGAGATGGTAAGATAAAACTTGTCCTTAAGCTGATTACAGATAATCTTATAGAGATACAATGCATTATGATATGTCATGGAAACTCAGCTATACGAGCTTCGTAATTCTATATAGTTCGAGAGTGCAGACTAAGCTTTTAGTGGAGTAGCGTTGGAGTTGATAATCATGAAATGTATATCCAAGATATTGGATTTCATAATTGTTAGGAGATTAAACTATATAGGTCCATTTGGTCCCTTTTGTTAGCTCACAAAAATTCTGTAATGATACAGCGTGCTTTTCTAATAATTGGTGACTTATGTCAGATTTATCAGATTGGCAAAAATTTGGTAAAATCAGATAATTCATGTTTGTTTATCGATTGAATTAATTTGGTCACAAAATTAATTCAAGATAAACTTGTTGAATTATTGGGATCAGATAATTCATGTCTGTTTATTGGTTGGATTAATTTTGAATTAATTCAAGATAAACTTGTTGAATTATTATGATTATTTATTTTCCTAGAGATTATTTAGATATGACTATTTTAATCAGATAACTTCTCTATTGGGTTATTTGAATTAAAACTAAGGCTCTATTCTAATAAACTCTAGTGGAAAATAAAGATTTGTAAGGATCTTTTATCGAAGGTTCGATAGCCTGATCTTTAAGTTCAGCCTGTCGATAGAGAAGGTTTGGCAGGCCAATCTACCAGTTCAGCCTATCGATCGGGCGATAAAAGGATCACACGTTTCCACATAGATTTTATCAAATATTGATCTGAATTTGATTTTTTTTTTAATTTTTGAGGCCTTATTTGATAAGAACTGACTCTTGGGCCCAACCTCTATATAAAGGGGAGTAAGTCTCTTTATTATTTAGATCAGTTGAGAAACCTAAAGTAAGTCTCTTTATTATTTAGATCAGTTGAGAAATCTAAAGTGAGTTTCTTTATTATTAAGATCAGTTGAGAAATCTAGAGTGAGTCTCTTTATTATTTAGATCAGTTAAAAAATCTAGAGTGGGACTTTGTCAGTGAGACTCTAAAACTCCCCGAAGAGCTATCATTCACAAATCATGCATTATAGCTTTGGGTATTTCTCAATTGGTTCCAAGAAGAGTCACTTGGGGAAAAGCTAAACGACGTGAGCCCACACTCACTCTGATCGTGGATAGAGAATAGCAAAGAAGACTAGTTGGTTGAGTCTACTTTGAAACGTTACTTCTTCTCACAGATTGCGGGAGTTCTTTGGCATTCAAAGGTTAATAAGATCTAAATAATTTATACATATAGTGTGTCAAACTTGTGTTTTGAAAAATACTTTAATATAAAAAAATTTTAAAATTTTATTGTGCATTATTTTTCCAACAATTGGTATCATAAACATGGTTTTTGCATAAATTTGAAAGTTTGTGATCATACTATACATATAAATTATGTGATCTTGATCTCTCTTATGCTTGAATTTAATTTTATAAATTGTTGGCATTCTAGGGTTTCTATATATTTTATGTTGTCATAAATTATATGGTGAATGTTTATTAATTAATTATGGTTGATTAAATTATTATTAAATTATTAATTAATTAATTAATTTATACCGGTTATGATTCCTTAGAGGTTAGACTATGTATCTAGGTTTTTTATGTAATCAGATAGCGGACTATTATCTCCATCTAGGAGCTATTATTTAAGTTTAAATTTGTAAGAATTTTGTAATTAAATAATCATTCAGAGAAGATGAATCTAGTAGATAGATGATGGTGTTCCTAGGTATTTCCTAAGTTTCTAATTTTATGTTTTTGAATTGTTGAAATAAAATTGATAAATTGCATTAAAAACTGTATTTTCTAGAAAGGATTGATCTCTGCTCAATCAGCATGCCGAACTAGTTCGACAAGCGATGGTCATAGAATCGGCAGGCTAGACTACGGCTTCGGCAACCCATCTACAGGGCAGAAATCTGGTGACTCTAGTAGTAGGACAAACTTTCTAGTTTGGTAGGCCAAATCGTCATGACCAGTGGGCTGATCTAAAAAGATTAGTAGGCTGGAGGGTCATGACTGGCAAGCCGATTACAAAGATCAGCATGTCGACAGAGAGTTGTAATTTTTCAAAAAAAAGCTGTAGTTTTGGATATAGTTTTAATTTTATTTTTGGGACAATTTTGCGAAAAATTAAATTTAGATATGACCGAAAATATGGAGTATTCGATCTATGCAAGATTGAAGTCTTGAAGATGGGCATTATATGAAGAAGGATACAGCTTGAGGATTCAATGATGAAAAATCAATAATATGCTTCGATTATTCTCTTGTAATCTTTATTTTCTATTCTTTAGGATGAAACCATAATATTACGGTCATTTATTATTATTTTGCTTGTAGTTTTGCTTGATTGCTTTACTTGTTTAGATTATAATATGATTTGCCTTGTATATTGATAACATGCCATATAGAATAGGGAGTACTGCTGAATTAAAAATTGTTCACGTATGTTTTTAAAATAAAACCTTGATTTCAAAAGATTGAGTGGGAGAAGGTTTTTGAAGAGAGGACCTAAAGCCTCCATCGTTGGTCCATAGGTAGTATATGGTGGTTTCGACCCCTAGGAAGGGACTTCATCATATACTCTGTTAGATCTCCAAAAAGGTATGGTATTTTAGCATGATTTATGGTTGCACACTCTTAGGTGGTGATTATAAATCATGGATAAAATATTGAAATGATAATTATACACTCATGTTAATTTTATTATTAACCTCCCCTAGAAGCTCTGTTAATAAAATTAATGGGTAAAGAAACAATTATGAATATATGTTGGATCATACGGGTCCTAGATGGCATATATTAATTAGGAGGGAATTCATGTTCCTGATTAAATTTGGAATGACTCCCCTAGGAGCTTGTTGAATTTTGAGTTGGGAATTATCGTTGTAAGGTTGTGATATTTTTAAGGTTTTGACACATAAACAAATTTGTATGTTTTTACATGATTGTTATCTTACTAAATTATTATACTATGTTTGCTTATGTTTGGTATATGATTCTTTATTGTAGATTAAAAATATCTAAAAGTGCTTTATCATCGATACTTGACAAAAACTAATTAATCGAAGAGAATAATAATAATTAGAAACGGAACCTAAATATCGCCCTCTCCTTTGAGAAACTAAAATTTATGCTAATAATCTTTCTTGTAGATTTCAAATGTGAAATAAGATAAACAAACAAAAATTACATATTTTACAAACATAATTTTTAAAGTAATTAAAAATATCTATTTTACAATAAAGCGCACAAAAATTACTAAAATAGATAAAAATTTCTAAAATTAACAAACCTTAATAGATATACTATTTAAGACTCAGGAATATTTTTAGAAATTGCTAGAAATATAATAAAATATATTTACAGGCTCAAAACTTATTTCTAAATATTTTAAGACTTAAAATAAAACTACACAATATTATTTTTTATGGTTTTGATTATTTACAAGCAAATTAATTATAAAACACACTAAAAATATATTTTCAAACATATTTTCACATAAACACAAAAAAAATACTAATTAATACGCAAATGCTATAATTAAGAGATTTAATGAGAAATGTGAATGCAAAATTATTAATTTTAGCTTTAAAAAATGCATATTTTTACAGTCTCATCACACCCCCAACTAGTTTATTGCTAGTCCTTAGCAATTAAAGTGATAAAAACATAAAAACAAATCAAATGATTAATTTCTCAAAGGCTTGTGACTTTTTGCAGAATGTCCTCAGGGTTGTTTTAGAATCAACTTTAAATAAAATGCAAATATTATTCAAGTTTATACTTTATTTCATGAGTACACCTCATATTTAAGATGGATTTTCCTGTGTGTGTTATTTTATCACTAAATATTGCATATAAACCAGATAAATTTACATTAATATAAGGTAATTTATTTTAGTAAAATCTTATAAGTTTGTTTTTCATTCCTCACTCCGCTAATGTAAAATAACAATAAATTAAGAATTATTAGGACTTTATTTGGCTTGTAGTGTAAGGCTAGGGTAAGAAGATAAGAGGAAAGATAAATTTGAAGCTTGATTTATCCATACCACACTTACATTATTCTTGGACCCTTGAAATGTACAAATTATTTCCCAAGTAACAAATACAAACTTGAAGTAAACTTTCATTTGCCAGCCAACTTTTATTCTCTTTTTAATCATTTTTTATTTTTTTATTTTTTGAATTTTTTAATTTTTGATTTTTTTTAAGGTACACACATAAGTATAAACAAACTTGCTTTCATAACCCTTCCCATCCTTCCACAATATTAGCATATCCCAAAATACATCCAAACCAATCATATAGCTTATGAGTGAGAGGTAAAAAGAAAGGATATGATGTAATTAAAAAGGCTAAGCTAAAAATTTGTAGGTGACAAATAAAAATTGAACATTAAGCACAACGGAGTAATTAGGGATATAAAATGTATGTAGGTAAGTTTAAAAGGCTCAAACAATCCAAAGATACTGTAAATTATATCCTTAATTTAGTATTATCAAGGATTTCACTTTGAGAGGGATTCAAACAAATTATTAGATTTTATAAAAATAAACCACATTATATTAACATAAAAAGTCTTTAAATTAACATAACAAATCAAAGTTTAAGATTAACTTGCTCAAATTTTGTGTAAAATCAATCTAAATATGAGGTTAGCACAAGAGATTAACACAAGCTTAAATAGTATTTGAATTTTATGACAAGCCATGATAAAATCATGTTTCTTCATTGGACAAGAGGTACTTTAAAAACAAAAACAAAAACAAAAAAAATATTTACAAAACATTTTTTAGGTTTTTTTTTAAGATTTTATAATTTTTAGTTTTTTAAAGATGTAGATGCTCACAAACTCACCAGAATGAAATATGATACAAAAATGATTAGGACCATCTCAAGAATGCTAAAGACTCTATAATTCAGCTATCCTAAACATGCATGCATGTACACAACATGAAGAACATTAGCATAAATGAAAATATATGAAAGATTACATTCTCAGACCAAATCAAGATGCATTTCAAGACTAACTCCTTCGCTCAGCAGTCCCAACACTAAACAAGAATCTTACTAGTTTAACAAACAACACACCATTTTTTCTTTTTTTAATTTTCCAATTTTTCTAGGGTTTTTTTTAGTTTTTTTTTTTAATCTACTTGGTTCTAGAACAAGTCCAATTTTAGACAAAAACAGACTCAAACTTGAAAATTTTTGGCATAAATTTGAAAAATTTTAACATAAACCTTCTCCCCCAACCTAAATTAAACATTATTCTCAATTTTAAACAAGATTAAATAGAAAGAGTAACAACATATATACACAAGAATGGTTATTTAAAACACATAAAGAAAAATAAACATAAACAAACATGCTTTAGATAAAACTGAAAGATTAAAGAGTTAGAGAGAGATCCAAGTCTCGTTTGCACTGTCTACTAAGCTTTGAAGTTATAGTGCCTACCTTAAGAGTGATGGCTTTTATTTTCTTGAACAATTCCTCAACAGTAGGTAAAGAGATAAAAATCTTTCTTCCTGACTCTACCTGAAAGTTCTGTTCCATAGAATTATTTAGAAAACTTATAAGACCATCAAAGAAACCATTAACATTAAGCACAACCAGTGGTTTATTAAGAATACCTAGCTGATTCCAATTAGCTATGACAAACATTTCTTTTAGAGTCCTTAGACCTCTTAATAAAACAATAAATGCATCTGAGTGACGAATCATACTTTTTAAATGCTTAAGGATATTATTGACAATTTTCTTGATTCCTATGGTTTTGCCACGCAGATTAACTTGAACAAACAAATGAGGGATAATACCCTAGACTCTTCCTACTTTAGCTTCGGCTATGATGGTCCCTATTCAACTACGACTACCCTTCCATATATAAGGTTTATCTTTTTCTTAGCCAAGACTTGCCCTAAATGGAATGCAGCATTTAAATAGTCAATACCTTTTCTTGAATTAGAACCACAAAACACACAAATGTTTTTAAAATTCAAAGATGACTAGGACAAGCACTCGATAATGGTTTCTAAGAAACTAAGACTCTTTTGTTTTAGAGTTATATTTTTTTAATTTTTTATGAGTTAAAAATTTTTTACACCACTCTGAGTAGAACTCTAACGACAAATGATATATAAGACATGATTGAGTATAATCAAAGATAAATGGGCAAGTGAAGATAGATGAAGACATATAAAGACAAATATGACACAACTGTAGAACTTTGAAAAATTTTTACCCAAGAAAAACTATTCAACTTTTGAAAAATCAAACAAAACTGTACAACTTTTGACAAAATGAGACAAAACCAAAATGTATACGACATACCAAATAACTACTGAATAATGCATCTGACAAATAATAATAATAATAATAATAATAATAATAATAATAACAAATAGGATAAATACAATAATTAAACAAACAACTACTATAGCAATCACAAAAACAAAATTTTTTATTTTTAATTTTTCAATTTTTCTGATGAAAATTTATTTAAGAATGAATGAAAACTCATGTTCATCAAAATGCGTCTCCAAAAAATCTATTACTTAGCTATTTTGATTATTTTTCACTAAAACCAAATTCATATCTCAAATAATTTCTCAATAAACTTTTTTTAAAAGAAAACAAAAACACACAAAAACAAAAAATACTTTACAGATTTTGCTTAGAACCAGACGGACTAGGTGACTCTTTCTCTTTTAACATTCCTGCAAATTGAATAATTGGGTTGTTTAACATCAGATTCTCTATTATTTTTCTGCATGAAACTAAGGTAGAGTTTACAAGTGGCTCCATGAACATAACCACTAGGATGGTCAAAAAGAGAATCTTAAATATCATCTAAGTTTTCTTTAGAAAGCTCAACTTTATAGATAAGTATTTTATCCTTTCTATTTTCAAACGTAAGATCTTTTGACTTGCACCTACTCTTACAATTTTGACAAGAACACTTAAGACACTTTGAAGTTATAGCTCAGGCTCTACATTTTCCTAGCACAAAGACTTGTACCCATCCTAAGGAGACTTTTATTTGTTACATCACTAGGATGAATAAGACCTTTTATTTATATTTTTACATCAGTTGGAAGTTTAAAACGAGAAAGGACACAAAGACGAGGGATTCGAGTTTTGTACTTTTGCCTAATTTCTTTTCGAGAAAGGGAGAGAAAGTATTTCTTTAGGTAATAGTACTTAGGATCCATGATTTGAGAGAAAAAAAGATTCTTGAGAGCGAGTTGAGAGCTTTGAGAGAAAGAGTTGGTGCTTAAGTTTAAAGAATTTTCAAAGAAAGTGTTTAAAAATCAAAAAAATTTGAAGGTTTTCTAGAAATCTTTTGGGGAAAAGCTTTGAAAATCTAGAGAGAAGGCAAAGAGAATTCGAGAGCTTAGAGAGAGAAAAAATTAGAGAGAGAAAGAACTTAGAATTTTGAGTTTGGATGTATAGTGAACGGGCTTATAGGCAAAGGATGCAGCATTGTTTAGACAAGGGGTAAACTATTCTAATATGTGTGAAAGGTTAATATGGGCTAGGGTAAATAGTAATTAGGCTAAGTGACCTATAAATGGTGAAAAAAACACTTTTTTATAAAGAAACAGAAAATATTGTTGTGATTTTAATTTTTTTGAATTTTTTTGTTGTTTTAAACTTTTTATATTTTTTTTGTGTTTTTAAAAAAAATTCTAAAAATCTAAAAAATTCGTTTTAATCATTTTATTAAAATACGTTTCTAGAGGCCATTGATACAAAGTACCAATTAATCAAAACTAGATTATATCCTTCATAACCTTAGCCACTTTAAATGAATTTTTGAAATTATTTTTTAAAAACTTAGAAAAAATAAAGAAATAAAAATATAGCACACCAAAGCAAAGCTATAGGATACAAAAATACAGAAACATAGAAATATAGAAATACAAATACAAAAACATAAGGCAAGCATTAATCTATGATTATAATTTCATCTTCAATGTTGGAATCAATGAGGTTGATGACTGATAGAATAGTTTCCCTAAACTTTCCCAAAAGATAACATTCCTAAAAAGTTAAGCTACTAGATGCTTCAAAACATCTTTATTGAAACTCTTCTTCATCCATGGGTTCATATAAAATTTCATCCACAAGTTCACCCATAAATTCATCTTCAGGTTTTCTTCAAAAACTTTATTTTTAAATTAAGATTTGAAAATTGAATTTTCAACTTCAAGAGTTTCATAGTTAAAGCATTCATGGAATGGTTTTCAACTTTTTGCAGGACATTTGAATTAAAGGTATTAGCCAAGTCAGCTAAAGGATCAACAAATGTCCTATAAGTACTACCCTCAACAAAGTTCTCTTCACACTTTCCAGAAGGAGATTGCACTATGTTACATACGTTGAATTTTGAAGTCATATTTCCAAAAGATAATTTTAGTACTCCATTTCTATAATTAATCAAAATATTGGAAGTTGTAAGAAATGGACTACCTAAAATGACAAGAATTTGAACATTTGAATAGGCAATAGGCTGTGTATCTAAAACAATAAAATCTACTGGGTAATAAAATTTATCAATTTAAACTAACACAACCTTAACAAAACCTCTTGGAATTTTTGCAAAATGTTCAGCTAATTGAAGTATGATAGATGTTGGCTAAAGTTCACCTAAATCTAACTGTTAGTAAACAAAATAAGGCAAAAGGTTACCACTAGCACCAGAATCTAGCAATGCATGTTCAATTTGAGTGTTTCCCATGATACAAGAAATTGTGGGACAATTAGATCTTTTAACTTAGGTGGTGCATCATATTGAATGATGGAAATAACACTCTAGGTTAAAAATACAGTTTTAGTCAAATTATGCTTCCTTTTAATTGCACGCAAATCTTTCAAAAATTTAGCATAAGATGGGACTTGTTTGATTGTATCAAAAAGTAGAATGTTAATTTTGACTTGTTTGAAAGTTCAAAAATGTCATCATTTTTATCAGACTTCTCTTTTAAAAGTAATGCTTTAGGAAATGGAACCTTTGGAATATATTGTTCTTTTAAAACAACCTTTTCTTTCTCAAAATTTTCTTCGTCACTATTAACTTTATCATTACTTTTCAAAGTTAAATTATCCTTTTAATCTTTTGAAAGAATAATTTTATCAACAACTTTTTCACTTCAAAGAGTTGTGACAAATTAACAGTTTCTTGGTGTGATGGTAAACTAGAAGTGGCATCTTCATTAACAGATAGATAATGTATAGATTGAACAGGAAATTTGCCTTTTTCTTAAAAGCGAAGTGAATAAGTGAGCTTAAAAATGAACTCTTTAATTTCATGATGCCTTGTGAACTGCGAGTATGGTAAATTTCTTGTTTCAGAATAAATGCTTTTTAAGCTTTATGAATGATTACAAAGTGTCTTTAAGAGATTTGACTTGAGAATGAAAATTTTTAGTAGGTGGAAAATTTTAAGGAGGCCTTTGGAAATTTTGTGAACTTGATGAAAATTGTGGATTTTGAGTTGTTTTGAAAATGACAGACAACTTTGAGAATTTTAAGGTGGAAGTGGGAATGGTGGTTGAAATTGCTATTGTGATTAATCATTTCTTCAACTAAATTGGGACGATTTCTCTATTGTGTATTATACATGTCAGAATGTAGAGATGGAAATGGCTTCTTAACTTTGTCTAATTGATTTGTGTAATTTACCTATTCATTAGACTCTTCCTTAAAAACTAGGCATTCATAAGTTAGTGTCGTAGAGTTTAGTAAACACTACATAAAGTTTCAATTTTGGATTCTTGAACATTCCTTCGTTCTATGGCTTCAATCTTTTCAATCAAACATACAATCCTAGCATTTAAATTATTTTCTTGACTAAGTTAATAGACACCTCTTTTAGCATTAGCAAGATTAGGCCTAATTGAGCCTTCAAAATTACCATATTGCTGGTATTGAGAGTTGTCAGCTAAATTATCTAGAAAATCTAATGCTTCATTAGGTTTTTTATCAAGAAATTCTCTATTACACATTGTTTCAATGAATTAACAGGTTCTTAGAAGTTTAGCCTTCATAAAATAAACTAATATAATACAATTTTTCAAAACCATGATGCGAGCAAGAGTTCAACAAATTCTTAAAACATTCCCAACATTAAAAATAGACTTCTTTATATTTGGGGAAAAATTTTGGATTTTTTTCTTCAAAGCATTGGTTTTTATGAGTTGGAAGAATTTCTTCAAAAATTCAGTTTGTATTTCTTGCCATTTGCCAATTGATCTTGGTTTTAAAGAAACGAGCGAAGTTTTTGCTTTATCTTTTGGAGAAAAGGAAAAAGCTTAACCTTAACAACTTCGTTTGAAACTTTTAATTATTGAAAGCAGCACAATTGCTATCAAATTCTTTAAGACGCAAATGTGGATTCTCATATTCTAAATCATGAAAAGTTGGAAGCAAATTAATCATGTATAGCTTAAATCTAAAATTATGAGCATTAAGAGGAAAAATTAGACACGATAGAGTGGATTCACGAGATGGTTGCAAATAAGCACACATTCAACGAACAATAGAATTAACGATTTGTGGATTTTTCCTTACTAGACAACAAGATTTTGACGTACAAGACCAAGTACGCATGAAAAACTAAGATAATTACAAAAAAAAAAAAAAAAGAATAAAAAAGTTAGCCTAAGTGAATAGCATTATGAATATTAACATGCAAATGACATAAAGAGTAACTTTTTGGGCTTTTTGGCTTTTTTATTCGCTATTTTTGGCACTTGCAAAAAAAAAAAAGAAAATTAACAATAACAAAAATATTAACCAAAATATTAATAGGATCGGATAATACAACTGTCCATTTAAGAAAAAGAAAAATAAAAAGTGCAAAAAAAGTAAAAAGTTAGAAGTTAGATCAGATACTTAGAAAGTCAAAAGTATTAGAAATATAAAATTTAGAAGTTAGAAAGGGAAATGAAGTGCAAAATAATAAAATTACAGAAATAATAATAATAGTAATAATAATAGTAGCAGTAGTAGTAAGGCGGTTTATCCAATGATATATATAATATACTAATATGTTGTCCTTATGTCTGTCTATCTCCAACAATAGCGTCAAAAACTTGTTCGGGTCTAAAAGTATAAGTCCAATATAACTTCAAGTATAAGGTTGTCTAAGTAACAAAACTCGATGAATCTGAGGTCGATCCTATAGGGAAAAAGTATTGCAAAGGTCCAATATGCCAATTATTTTTTTTGGCTGAAAAATTTAAGGATTAAGGTTACTTATTAACAATTTATTTACAATATTTACACATTTTTTTGTGAAATAGCTGGAGAGTGTATTAATTTTATCTTTTGATCATGTGGAGTGCTTCTACCAACTAGACAAAGACGGAGCATAGATTGTGCAAACAAAGACTTGATCTGGTGGCTAAAGCATGCTAGGGGCTAAGGAGTTGAAGGTCATCGTTAAGTGAGTCATGGTATACTAATCGAAGGGTAGAGAAGAGGTGCTTGCATGCTCGCATAGGTGGTTTCGATCGGATGGCTGACAAAGCACCACATGGTGATTCTTTATTTTTATTGTATTTTTTTTATGCATTTGAGGTCCCTTATTGCATGCTTTTATTCTGTTTTACTTTATTTTTTTTTTTTTTGCAGATTTTAAATATAAAATAAAATAAACAAACTAAACTTAATTATTTTACAAACATAATTTTTACAATAATTAAAAATATTTATCCTACAATAAAACACTCAAAAATTACTAAAAATAGATAAGGAATTCTTAAATGAACAAACCTTAATAGATATACTATTTAAGACTTAGGAATACTTTTAAAAATTACTAGAAATAAAATAGAATATATTTACAGACTCAAAACTCATTCACAAATATTTTAAGACTTAAAATAAAATCACAAAACATTATTTTTTTTACAGTTTTGATTATTTACAAGCTGGTTAATTATAAAACACACAATGATGATTCTAAAGATTACTAAAAATATTATTAAACATAAAAATACATTAAAAACATATTTTTAAACATATTTTTATACAAACACACTTAAATACTAATTATCACACAAATGCTATAATTAAGAGAAATGTGCATGCAAAATGATTGATTTTAGCCTTAAGAAATATACATTTGCACAATCTCATCCGTAATCGGATGAAGGACTTAGTTCCATTTTACGTTTTGATTGTTTTATCTCAAAGTTTCACTATTTCATTTTATTTGGAAAATTCCACTTATAACAAATAAAAATGGAAAATTACCTAGTTACTATATGTATCCAAATGACCAAGGCCTTGTTCTTTTCTAAATTCTCGAATAATACCTTTGGGAGGATAACATTAAGTCTTTATTAGAGACCCATGAATTCCATATGTTCGGATTATGCTTTCATATAACATAGGTTACATCTCTAACATACCAACAATGAAGCCTTCGATCATTGAAATTCCTACATTTGGCACATCAAAATATACAAGCTACAAGTATAGAGTCATGAATCCACTTTAAATTTAAGATTACACATAGATGATTGTTAAAGTGAATTGATTTAAGTTAAACAAAATTAATATTAAATCAATTACACCTTATGTCCAGTCTAGTGTGTAAATATCATTAGGTCTACTACATCAATATATCTATCATGGAGTCAAACCGCTCAGACGGCCTAGGTAAACCGTCTTCCTAGTTAAACTAGATCCCTATTATAGTCTTTTTCATATATAAAGTACCCAACTCAATACATAAACTGCAGATTGTATAATTTAGACTATTAATCTTCATATCGTATCTATACCACTTATAAAATCTATATATGCCTAATCCTAAGATTTGGTTATAATAGTCACGGATCATATGTTTTCTTAAATGCTTAATCATTATAACAAAAAGCAATATGAGGACCATCATTAACATATGAAATATTTGTATTATTTATTTATTTAATCCAGAATGTCTTTAATTAAAAACAAAATATTTGTTCCTTTGGGCATTGATCCAACCAAGTAAGAACAAAACTAAATTGTCAATTCATATTAAAAGAGAAAGAGAATTTCATATTTGGGTTTTAGGGTTCCTACCTCAAAATTTCATGGAGAAGTTAATGACATTGCTTGTCCAGCCCTTGAATTTTGATTTATGAAGATAGGCGAGGAAAGAGGGGTTATTTCTGGTTTCTCTTAGGTGTTTAGAAGCTGAGAATTTCGTAGAGAATGAGAGATTGAGGGAGTACCTGACATGTTTGGGAAGGGTTGACGCATGAAAGAAAATAAACAATAATCAACAATAGCATTTTGGTAATTAAATGGTTAAGTAGTGGTATGAGGATAAAAGCTAATTAAAAAGGAACATTTTAAACACATAAGACTAGAAATTTTAAGTTGTTTTAAAAATTAAAATTGTACAATGGAATTTAAAATAACCTTAATGGCAATAAATAAAATTTTAGCACACTAATTAATTAATTTATCACAATTTAAACTTGCTTGAAATTCATGAGCACTACAGCTCTTTTTCCCTTTCTAGATCTGCCCTGTCTTTTCTTTTCTTTTCTTTTCTTTTTTTTTTTTGGGTGGGGGGGTGTGTGTGTGGGGGTGGTGTTAATAAGACATTAACCCAACTATGCTTATTGAATTAAAATATGACTCCACTCTATATGTATATTCTACATATGTCTCAAAATAATATCATTAAAATAATTACTATGTAATTAAACATTTTTAAAACTTTCTAAATTATATGTTGAATTTCAATTTCATAACAATACTTTGGTAATGTATTAGAATTTTTTTCTCTTCTAGTTTTGATGGTTTCATTTCTAATAGATACCGTTCTTTTTAGCTATTTGATATAAATTTGACGTTATAATTAAGTGGATAGTTGACCAAAAAATTTATGGTAATTAATAAGGATAAATTTTTATCACGTCACATCATCAATTATTGTAAAACATACCTTTGTTGTAAAGGGAAACATAACTATTGGACTCATCCAAACAAATATTTTAATTTACAAAATTTCTTTACGTATGAATAAAAGGCTTCATGCATAAAGTTTCAACATAAAAAATGGAAAAAAAAAATTGAAAGATAGAAAAATGGAATGTTAAAATAACAAAAAAAAAAAAAGAAAAGGATGGACTTGAAAAGAAAAATAAAATGGATGAGATGTAATAATGTTATTGAAATGTTAAAGGTAATTTTAGAATTAAAGTGGCGTGTAATAAGCAATTTTAATTATTTCAATATTAGATGGGATTGTGTATTCAGAAGGAGGGTGCAAAGAGCAAAGAGAAGTGCGTCGACGAAATCACCTTTCAATAATATATTGGATAGTTTGAGTATTTTTAATAATTTGAACGGGCAAACAGGGGATAAGACTTTAGTTTTTGACCATTCGGAATAAAGAGAGAGAGAGAGAGAGAGAGAGAGAGAGAGAGAGAGAGAGAGATAAACCTGGTATTTTAAAAGAAGGTGAGGATATTTAAGAATTTTCCTAATGGGAATGGCAATAAAGGAGGCTTTATTTTAAATGCTGCTAGGCGCACAAATGTTGTACATGCGGTCCATTAATGTTTCTTAAACATTGGTTAGTGGTTTAGCGTGGTCCATTTTCTAGGCCAGAATCTTAGTAACAGAACTGATTCTCTTATAATCATTATTCTATATTCGTTAAATTTCGTATATAGCAACTAGATATAATTAATTATACATAGAACATTTGAAGTAGCTGATCTCATCTAATTCGAGCTAAATATAAGTTTTTTTTTTTAAAGAGGATTTTAAATGCAATGCTAAAGTGAGACCATCTGATGTCAATATTATATTTATCACTAAAATAACACATTTCATGCGATATTTTAATTTGTGCTTTAATTTATAATGACATTTTAAATGCCCCATATAATTTTTTACCATAATTATTAAGAGTTGAAATTTGTAAAAATAAGTCTTTTGTATTAAAATAATTTCAAGACAATCTTATAATAATTAAAAAAAATTAATATATCAACCAATGAAACTTGCCATATGTTATAAACTTGACAGTAAATTTTTGTTGTTAACATCAATATAGAATTGTATTAGAGTTGTTTTGATATGCCTATACATAATTTTGATATCCAAGTGAGTGTGGAAATATTCTCCAATAGAATGCTATTTTTTTACATTATATTTCTCATATCTTAAACTTAATTGTAAATTTATCTAGAAGAAAAGTATGTCGCAAATATAACATTTAGTTCCTATTGGTTGACATATTAACTTTTCTTTTTAATCGTGATAACATCATAAATTTCAAATAGTGAAGTTTACTTTTATACATTTGAGGGCTTTATAATTATCAACTAAAGGAGGATACATTGCCTTTGAAATAGCATTATACATTTGAACACGAAATAAAATGATACATTAAATATATCGTCTTTATACTTTTAAGTGGCTAGTACTGGCACAGTGTGGACCTTAGAACTTCGACTTTATTGTAAGAGGAAATGAAACTAGTAGGAGCACTTTCAATGTAATGCTAAATTGATGTGATAATGACAATTTTAACATTTGAGCGTAAAACAACACTCTTTAATGTAGTGCCATTTTTATGGTAAATTTATCGTACGTTGAATTTTGTGGTAAATTTACTACCAAGTATAATATATAGCAAATTTTGCATTTAATTTCTGTTGGTTGCTACATTGATTTTTTTCTTTTAAATCATTATAACATTATTACTTTTAAATTATTTTAATATTAAAAGTTTACTTTTGCAAGTTTGTAGGCTTAATCATTTTGACAAAAGGTAGATATAGTATTAAAAATAGCATTATGTTTTAGAGGATAAATTAAAATAATACATTTGATATGCTATTTCATATTTTTAATGCCAAATATAGCTTTAATATTCACACTTTATATTGAAGATGGTCTAATATTTGATGTTTGATAGATACAAGCACGCACATGCAAGCTTCTCTACTCGTCAAAATTTAACCAGTGTTACGTGCTTCGGCCCCAATTTCAAATTGGAATGATAAGATTTTGGTCACTGTATAGTTTACAATTGGCACGTCAAGATAATACGGTATTACCAATCCAACCTTCCTTTGCGTTTTGAACATTGTTGCAATTCACTGACCCAAAAAAAAAAAAGGAGTTTTTTCGAGTTTTTTCGCCTAACTTAAATGCGACTCACCTAATTTACAACAATCAGCAAGGCTTTTGGTGCTTTATTAAAAAAGGTTAATTTTTTTAACACTGAAATTAAAATAAAAGTAACTCAAGATGAGTATGAGTCTGATTGTTTTGATGTCACCGTATCGTCAAATTCTTCTTGTAACTACTATAATAATCACCAACAATTATAATGACATACTCGACCATTATTGATAGAAGAAACTGTGACAATGCTACAAAAGAAAATAATCAAACAAACATTATTCTCAATTTTTTTCGTTACTGCTATAAAATAATAACTAAGAAGCTTATCTTTAAAACATATAAGGTTTTGTAAATGACATATTTTTGATAAATAAAGAGAATTTCTCATTATATTTGCATGCTTATATTTTGAATACTTTTTGAATATTGTTACAATTCTATAATTATTTATGTGACCTCAAATATTGTATATAAGTACTATATACAAGAGGAGACATTTAAGTATGATTGAAATGGTTAGTAATAAATAATTAATTATTATAATTAATTAATTTAAATATGAAATCTTTAATTAAGCATTACTTGCGCATGTCGCTTCCATTAAGAATGGGATGGTCTTATCTAAACCGTAAATGTAGTGTGTCTTTAAAAAAGTGTATTATATATATTGAGATTATGTAAGACTGGGACGATTTGATATGAATAGCTAATAATTTCCGTTACATATAGCAAGCTTTAATCTTATCAACTGATGGTCATATATAAGATGATCTTAATCCTAATTTATTAGCAGACTCCTATTTATAGATTTATGTCTTTTGATTTATTTAGTACGGATTCAATAATCTAATCCTATTCCTTGTATTTTAGAGGTATAATAAAATAAGTAGTTGCAAATATTAACGTTGCAAGATGGAATCCATTCCTTCTATAATGAGTAGCATATAAATAATTTTTTAAGTATTGATTCATGGCTTGAGAAATAAGAGAGCTTAATTCATTATTAAGTTTATGAATTTATTTTCATTAAAGGAATCAATATCATTCAAGAATTAAGAAATAATTAGAGAGGTTAACAGATTTTATCTAGCTCTAATTATGAATTATTTATGGAGGATCGATTTATATATAATGGCTATATCAAATGGATGACTGTAACAAATAAGTAATTATATATCTATAATTTCAAAAGTGTAATTCTAAGTATTTCGTAAAGTTACGTTGAAACTAATAAAAGAGAAATATATTAATTAAAGAGTTTAATTAATATACTGATTTTATTAAAGCTTGAAATTATGGGTCTAATAGTCCTCCTGCCATCCTTGTAAACAATATTTGGGCAAGTGAAATTATTAGTTTATCTAATTAATTTAGAATTGTGAGATTGTAAATTAAATATCACTCAATATAAATTAATTATGAATTAATTTATATTATAAAATAATAAGTTTATTTAATAAATAATTATAAAATTAAATAATGCGATTAATTAATTTCGAAAGACACACAATGGGTGGATCTCACTACATGTGATGCACACATTGGGAAGCTCCCACTATGTGGCACTAATAGCATAAAGGGAAAGTCTCTTGTGCACTTCAAAACTTGTTTACCAAGTTTCTGTATTTGAAATTTCTAGTTTTGAATAAATGTGATTTGATTCAAATATGGAAAGTTAAATTTTAGAAATAAATGAGATTGGGTAACAAACATATATTCTCTACTCCTTCTCCTTGAATTGGTGCTACAAACAGATTTGCTATCCATGTGTGTGGTGCCTAACATAGTATAAGAAAAGAGAAAATATTCTCTTTTATTTTAATTTAATATTTAATAATTAAATAAAAAAGAAGCTTTCAAAATTAGATGGTCCCCTACTCTTTATAAATAGAGGCCTCTTCCACTCATTACACACACAATTAAGAGTCTTGGTTAGACTAAGAAAAGTATATGTAAGAAATTTCTCATAAGCGTGCAAAGAGAGAAAGAGAGACAAAGAACTGTTCTTCATCCCTAGATTTGTTGTGCTCATGTGTTGAGATTTATGGGTGACCAAAGTGAGAAGAGTGATCACTTAGAAACCATAACCGTCTATGCTCACTTGTTTGTCTATCCAATGCCGAGTGCTAGGTGAGAAAAATGGTGGTTTCGTTTATAGAAAACGTCATTGCAATATAAGTTTCTCAATTATCTCTATACATCCGAGTAAGCAAAGTTTTATATATTTCTTTTAGCACTAAATTAATATAATCTATAGTGTATTTTACAAAAAATTTGAGAAAATTTTGGTTATATACATTCTACACCATAGCCATTTTTTTGCTGTCTTTGCAAAAATCTTTTTCCAAAACATAAGCTTATACCCAAAGTAAGTAATGAAATCACTTTTAATTTAGGAATGTGGTAAGTAGAAATCATTTCCCTTAGGTAAGTAGAGAGTGCATTCAAGAAGGGGGAAAAAAAAAGGAAAGAGGGGTGCATAGTGATGGATATGGAAATTTGAATTTTTCTATAGCACAATTCAAAGCTACGAAACAAACGAATTGTAGATAATTCAAAATCTAAAGCGTGTTGACATTGTGAAGTGTAATGGTGTATTTTCTTTTAAAAAAGAATACTCTTTCCCCTCACTTTGCTTTGCTAGTTTTTTTTCATTGTTGGCTCTACCCCCTTTCCTTTTGGGGCTTGATTCCAACGGCGTCCTAGGTTGGCTACCATGATTCATTATTTGGGGTGTACTGAGGTGATCTTGGGTTTTGGGTGGTAGGGTGTTGCTCAGAATGGTTAGATCTAGGAGCTAGAGTTGCTCTTTGGTGCTGTGGACAAGGGCGAAGGAAGACTAAGGGCTAAAGGTTGCAAGGTGGGTTGCTTTCTTCACTGGGGTGGATGGGCTGGCTTGATTTGGGAGGCAGGGCTATTCTCCAATGGCAGGGGTGGATGCAAAGGGAGGTAGATTGGCACTGGTGGCAAGGTGGGATTCTCTTTTCGCTAGGGTAGGTGGATTTGGAAGGGATGGCAGTTTCCCACTGGTGGGGGCAGAGGCGAAGGGGGCGGGCATTATGGCGCAGGTGTGGAGGAAGGAGGATGCCAAAGGAGATCAATAAAGGGGCTTGGCTTTGTGGCCAAGGCTGCCCCATCTTTGTGGCGAACGGTTTGAAAATGTCTTTTGGCCTTGGTGGTGGGTCATGCCTAGGGTTTTTGGCTTGCCTGGTGGATTTGCATCATCGAATCTGGCATTTCTTTAGGTCTATTTTTTGTTATTCAATAAAAGTTGCGATGTTTCTACCTAGTGTGTTTCTTCTATTTTAATTTTGTTCAGGTTGTAATAATAAAGGTGCTTTATGCACCTTCAGGATTTGTTATGTATCCACCAAATATGAGTGCAGCCGGAGGGCCTTGTTATTTTTTGATTTCCCCTGCAAAAAGACTAGGAAATGTACATCCTCTTTTTCTTTTTCTTTTTCCTTTTCTTTTTTTTGAGAAATAGTTCTCTAATTGAATGTTATGTTAAGTCGAATCTAATTTTTACGGGTACGTAAAACTTTTATGTTTCACTAGAACGTAACCAATATGTAAAACTTAGTCCTTTCATTATGAATTAAATAGGGTAGTTTGGCCAAAATTTTAAAAAGACATAATACTCAATGAATTATGAAACAAATTCGATCACCGAAATTATATCATATGTCTGAAGCACAACATTTGGCTAACAAATAACATTATTGTTAGGAAAAAATGCCCTAGCCAAGATCAGTAAACTATAGGCATAGGGTTTAGAGTATTGCAAAAGTTGTGGCAAAAGCAGTGGAAAAAAGTACTTTAAAAAAAGGGGAAAAAAGTTATGGTTGAGGCGAAGTAGATGTAATGTTTTGTTCTGGAAAAAAAAATAGCCTTGCCCTAAAATAAGTTACACATTTCATAACAATGATAATGTTGTCGTTTAAGAGACTAAATAGCTTAGAAAAAGGTTGACGCCACGTTTGTGAAAGGAGTCACAAACACGCTAGTTTAAATAAAACTTGAATTATTACCAAGTGTAATGGCCTAGCTATAGGGATTACTACAGTTGTATTTATAGGTAAGGTACGAGTGTTGTGTAGCTTAAAGAGTGTTTAATATGATGGTAGAATTCCGGTTCCTACTAGTCCAGTGATCGATCTTGTTTGTCTTGAACCACATGTCCATGTATCTTGGCCACTAACATATTCGATGAAATTGAGATGGTGCGTTCCTTACTTGCAGTAGAGTTTGCTGACAAACCTTCACCAAATTTTATCTTTATCACCTTAAAATAGCTCTTTGATAATGCAAAGGGAGTACATTAACGAAGGCCGTTCCCTTTCTATAGACCATCTGATAAATAATAATATATATTTAATTTAATTTAATTTAATCGGTAGCTGTATGATCATGAATTATGTGCAAAAAGTAAGTCCCCAAAATTTCAAAACATAGTACTACAACAAGATATAATATTCCGCGACAAATTAAGTTTCATCTTTGGAAATTATTTTTAAAACACTACATTCTAAGACAATTATATACCCTAGTAGGTAGAATCTATTAATATGCAGTTATTTATAGGCAGATAGGCTTTGGAGTATTGCAAACCTTGGTGGCAAATGAGTGGAAAGGACCGTTGATGGTTGAAGACAAAGAGATTCTAACTAACAAAAACTATACTTGAAAGTCATTAGTGCTTAACATTATCATCAAGTGGTCACAAAGTGGAATTATCCATTAAGAAAAAGAGAGTACTGAGTTGGCCTTTCTTCTCTATATATAGAAACCACTCTGCCCCCAAATTACCAATTAAGAATGAAAATGACCTTACGCCACTATCAATCGCTCTTGGCGACTTTTGTGCATCATTTAGGCATATTAAATGTGCAATGGTGGGGGTTTTGCTTTATACCCACACAGCGAGATGACTAGAACTTGTTTGAAAATTTCCTCACTTTGGTAAATCAAGTTGAATTTGAATGGTTAGACTGGGAAGGCCTTAGCAAGCAGTCTGTCCCAGTAACTTCTTCTTTCCTTGCATTCCAATATTAAAAGGCCACCGCTTCTTTTCCTCTCTTAAGAATGTCGTCTTCGTATTATCTGCTAAATCAATTTTTTTTTATGTTTAATTTCCTGTGCGGCTACTAACTATGTTTTTTTTTTTTTTAATTGTGTTGTAGATCTCTAAACTTTGTAACTTTTGTTATTAAGATCCTAATTTTTAAAAATTTAGATACTTAGAATTTGGCATCTTGCATCCTTATATTAAGAATTTAGATACTTAGGTCTTCAAATTCTTAGTTTATTGACACCCTTAATCCCCATTATAAGAATTTGATACTCAGGTCCTCAAACTTTGATTGTTAGCACCTTTATTCTCATTTTTTCAGCTTTTAAATGTCGTAAAAGATGCCACTAGTTTGATCCACAAAAACAATTTTTTTAACAAATGGTTCCAAAAATCTCCCATTTTTCTTGGTGTATAATTGGTTGTTTTTTAGTCCAAAATTAATGTTAAAGTCCACTAGCATAATGTTAAGCTTTTTAAAGGAAAATCATAAAGTTAATTATTATAACTAATAATAAAAAAGTGATTGATTATAACTGAAACAAATAAGAACTCATAAATATTTATTCTATTATATATTAGGTAAGCCACTCCTAACTATGACAATGTAACTAAATAAATGGAATAGATGGTCAATTTCCTCAATAATGTTTGTGAATTTCAATTTTTTTCATTTATAATAAATCTATTTGCTGTCATTAATTGATATAATTAATTTATGTTAGTGCATGCAAACAATGTTTTTAGACATTACACTTAAAAAAAGAAAAAGAGAGCTTTTAAGGATTTTCCTATAAATATATATACACATATATTTCTTAGGGAACCTATAAAATAAAAGCCTCAAAATATTGACATCTTATGTCATTTAACAACAAAAAGAAGATAGGGATTAACAACACCAACAAAGTTTAAGAATCCGAGTGTTCAAATACTTAAAATGAATACAAACAAACAGCTAAGTAAAAATTCAGTATATGTCTAAATATTTAAAATGAGGACTAACAATGCCCACATATTAAGATAGATTAGGGGCTTGACTATTCAAATAATTTTTAAAATGAGGATCTAAATGCCCAAAATTAGAAATTAAGTTTTGGTATCTATGGCACAAAATTCGCTTTTTTGTCTCTTTCACGTATAAACGATTCTGCTCAATTTATATCTTACCACACGGTTTAGAATCAAACTGTATTAAAACTCAAGAACATGCAGAGCTTATGATTTTTTTTTTTTTGATATTTTCTTTAAATAATAATTGCATTCCAAAGTAAAATATAGTACAAACACTCAAAATGGATTTAACAAAACTAAAAATTTTGATCTAAAAAATGTAGCATATGAGAGTATAACACTATAGCAACTTTTTACTTTTTAATGTTTATGCTGAAAGCATTACACTATAGTTAGTTGGACCTAATTGGTTCCAATCAAGTTGCCATACAACATATAATTAGATGCAAAAGACCACGGCATTTATAGCAACTCAAGCCCAATCATAGACCAAGATAAGCAGCAGGTCCAACTAAAAGGCTCAAGGGGGTAATACGTATACCGAGTTCTAATAACAGGAAAATGAAGAGGCATGCAACTAATCGAGCACACAAATTGCTCTTTTAAACCTATCTCTATAGGCTATGGACAACTCCAATCAAACAAAATCGAGAGATTCATAGCGCAATGACCCTACTTAAATAGTTGTTACTTAACTACATAATCTTAAACATAAGTAAATCTTATCATAAAATTACAAAGTTTTATGGAACAATTTTTTCTCTAAATCGAAATCTTAATAATGATTTCTTAAAATATTTCCTCAACAGAAATAATACTTAACAATAGAATCTAAACTTAAACATATTTTTACATAAGGTATATAAATTGTACAATGATATATTATTTTTTTATAAAACACAATAATAAATGTTATGTTTTAACATAATATTAATTTCTTAAGATTTAATCCTTTAAAACCATCATAACATTTATTTCTTAAAACATTTTCTATAAAATGTAAAAATAATTATTTAAACTATTTCTTTTAAACATTTTCTTAATTTAAAATAAAACCTTTTAAAAAAATTTTCTAAAATTTAATATTATAACTTCTTATTTAAAATTTTTTGTATACTAATTGTGGTTTCTATTGCAACATTTTAAAATATTAAGACTTTTCTAAACTAAGATTGTATGATTGCAATCTTGGTTTTTATACCGAACTTACGTACTTTCATTTACTTATTAATACATACATGCTTTTATAAAATAAAAATACACCTTCGGTTTCTAAAATACATGCATACTTTGATTTACTTATTAATACATATAAAATTTCATAAACTAAAAAAGCATAAAATTTCGTAAGCTAAAGATACATAAAATTTTGAAAACTAAAATACATAAAATTTCGTAAACTTAAAATGCGAAAGTATATTTTTGCATAAGTGGTATCAATTTACATATCCATCATTTGTCTACTGCTCACCATTGCCCATCAAGTGTTACTAATAGGTTTCTTACCTACGATATAAACATAACTGAATGAGCTTTTTCTCAGCAAGTAGAAAATTAGACTCGCAAAACATGTTTGAAAAACATCTAATAAAAACATGTATGAACATTTTATGCTTGCTTATCAACTTGCTTTATGTTAATTATTTAAGATTTAACTTATCTTACTGATTGGGCCTAGGTGATCATATCGACCATGTGCGATCCTCCAGAAGTTAGGGTTCGTGAAGTCCCTAGCAATACCGAGATTATAAACTATACTGAACTAAGGCAAAACCTCCCCATAGGTCGAAAGATTGGTACGACATCATTATCTTGTCATATTAGTTTCACTTATCTTATTTTGTATATGCAATATGACATGTTACTACATAGTACCACATATCATATAATATAAATATGCTTAATTGAAATTGAGTAAGCATCATGTTTTCATACAGTATACATTATACACCACAATAACATGATTATAGATAACAACACGTAATATAAAATAACATAAAAATTATAACCATAACATGGCTCAATATATCACACATAGCATAACATAATATTTCATTGAGCATGGATTTCATAATTTTTACGAAACATGTAAAATATTTTATGTTGAAACTGTTCATATTGTAGGCGAGATTCCTACTTATGTAGATTCTAAACTAAGTGGGTCCAATTGTATCTCACTAATTCTATAGTCTTGAGAGCTTCCTCGTTAATGATCCTAGAAGGACTGTGGATGGCTAGGAAGGCTCCTTGAAGATTGACAATTGCTAGAAATGTCATTTTAGACTTTGTTACAATTTCTAACAAAGTGGAATTGGCTTAAACAGAGGGCACCATTGCGTTCCATATGTCAAAACAAGTTAGGAATTGGTCTTGGATTGTTAATCAGAGGTAAGGATAAGAAGATGCAAGGTCCATAGAGCCTAGCTATCTGTGACAACACGTGCGAGGGCTCCGATCACTAGACGATGCTGAAACTTTAGGTCTTGGCATTAATCGACCCCTTAAGTGTAATGGTGGGGTCAATTTCACCTAAATCAGCCTCTATATGTGCAGATCAAAATCAATCAACGATAATAATTTGGAGACTCTGATCACCACTTTTCGATGATGGTACCATGCAATTGACTTGGCCATTTAAACATGCAAAGTCTTCTAATCATTTTGGTACAGGCGGTGTGTCATACTGCATTCGAAATGGGCAAACCCAACCCCCACAAGTTGGTACACGATAGAGATTGTGAATCTCAAGCTACCAACTATGATTTCAAGCAATTGATTGTGGTTTTTGCTCCTCTTGACCCTCTAAAATGTTGGGGAGGTTAATTTGCCTCAATGACAATGGGAGAAACAAAATAGATGTGCCTCACGATGGTCAAAGGTGGCTCTCCCTCTTCTCTAGCAATTAATGGCTAGGCTAAACATAAGTTAGGTGTTTTGATTCCCATCGCCCTCTGAAGCTTTTAGTAAGGGTGTTGCACATCACCACTACTATAAACAATGGGTTCAATGACGACATAATGACTACAAATAGGCAGCTCCATCGAAGGTGTTCTAGCTAAAAATTTGTTGGAAAATTATGCATTTTACTCTTCGTCTCTTCAATTTGAGTTTGTTAACACCAAGAATGTGTCGACTAGGGCTCTGACATGAAGAAATCATGTCAAAAATGTGGGTTTTCCTTAAGATTTGAACTTTAGTCAAGTAGCAGGTGGCATGGCATGTCATTGAACTCAGCTTACCATGATCTGTTCGTTGGTGCAGGAAGTGATGCGTACACACCTAACACATAGAGTTTAGATCCTATTTAAGTTCTAATTGGGCTGGTTACTAGGGCTAGAGCTAAAAGGATAAAAAAAATCTTAATGGGTTGATTTAAAGCATTTGGACTGAGGTGAATTGATACAGACCCAAAGAAGATGCAACACACCATCTACAAGCTTGGATTACTAAGATTCAAGCATTGGAATAATTTAGAAGTTTCCTTATTCAATAGTTCAAGAATGCCAATTCAGAGTTTTCTTATTCAACAATTCAAGAACATCAATTCAGAGTTTCCTTATTCAACAATTCAAAAATAAAGAAGTTTTCCTTTTTGACTAGTTTCCTTTTTAACTAGTTTTTCTTTTTAAGTCAGTTTTCTTTTCCAATTTAAGTAGTTTCCTTATTCCAATTTGAGAAGTTTCCATTTTTTTTAAATTAAGTAGTTACCTGATCATGGAGATTGAGTAGTTACCCGATTATGGAAGATAGGCGCCAATCCACTTACCTAATATGGAATAGGCATGTAACTTAAGGTGTAACGCCCGCCTAATTTGATGTAACGGATAATGTTATGTTAATGACAACGTTAATGTTATATTAATGATGATGTTAAGTGTTATACTCATGATAAGTGCTGTGATATATGATAAATGGTGCTAACCATT
>CAMOHE010045277.1:0-63062 GCA_946598075.1 Artocarpus hirsutus | reverse complement strand
TCTCTCTCTCTTTCCTTTTTTTTTTTTTTTTTTTTTTGTAAGGGATTAATATATATTTAAATGTATTTCACTCAAGGCCCAACTCAGGGCGAGATTAGCGGGGATTATTTTTTTGCAAAATTATAATTTTTTTTCCTCAACTAACTAGTTTTATCAAACTAATGTGATCTACCCTAGTATGAAAATTATGCTCGCATTATGAATTGCAGAATTTGTAATTATTAGCATTTTGTGGGCTGAGAGCTTTTATAATTAGAATGTTTATCTTGTTATACCCTCTATTTTTAGAATTGGAATGTTTATCTTGTTATACCCTCTATTTTAAGTTAATTTAAAACCTACATCTTCTTTTTTGGATCTTATCGAATTTATATCTTCAAATTTGATTTAATACATAAATTTATACATTTTTTTTATATCAATACTTAATTTTGACCCAAAAATTACCCAAAATACCCTTAAATTGAAAGTAAAAAAACTTTATAAATTTAAAAAAACTTTATAATAAGTTTTTTGACTTCAAAATGTATAAAATACTCTCAAAAACTTATGTTTTGTGTATTTTTGTTTTTGCTTTCTTTTTATTTTTTAAAAGTTTTAATTTTTTTATATTTTACTTAAAGATTAATTGGTCTAAGTACAACAAGGTATAAATTTATATATTAAATCTAATATAACGGTATAAATTGGATTAGATTTATTTTAAATAAACCTGAAATATGAAATATAGGGTGTACAAAGAAAAATGGCCCTTTAGAATTTGTAATTATTAGCCATTGCAGTAATCTATTTAAAATTTGTAATTATTAGCTCTTGCGATATGACGTATTTTTAAGGTCTGTTTGGCAAATAGATTCGAATTATTGATTTGATTTAAGTTAGTATGATTTGAATTAAGATTTGAGCTAGTAATTTAAATGACAATCCAAATTGGTGTTTAGATATGCATTTAAGTTCTAATTTGAGTATGTAATAAAATTAAAATTTGTGTTTAGAGAGATAATGAAAATAATTTTTGATTTATTAATAAATCTAATAAAATCTTAATGTTAATTGCCCTAAAAAATATGCAATATGTAATTTAAGTCATTCCTCTCTTTACCAGAAACATAATGAAAAAAGAATCATCTCAATTAGATATTAAATAAAAAAAGTTATGATTTTTTTCTCTCAAATATATGAGAGAGAATTTTAGTTTTTACTGTAATTAAGTCATTCCTCTATTTACCAGAAACATAATGAAAAAAGAATCATCTCAATTGGATATTAAATAAAAAAGTTATGATTTTTTTTTCTCAAATATATGAGAGAGAATTTTAGTTTTTACTATAGCAGATATTCGAGTATCAAAAGTTTAGGATGAGCAGAATTCTAAAAACTTGGATTCTTGATACTCAAAGGATTTAGATTTTGAGAAAAACAAACATGTATCTAAAAGATTCGTAATACTTAAATCTAAATTTGAGTCAATTACATATCAAGAATACTTAAAACAAACAACCCCTTGGTTTTTTTCCGCCTCCAGTGAAGGATATATTTTCAGTTAAGAGTTAAAGCTACTGAGCACTTAAAACTTACCCCGATCATTAAAAGTTGTAATGAATTGAACGTATATCATAAAAAGGAAACTTGAATCAACTATTCTTGTAAACGATAAATAAATTCACTGTTGTATGAATTTGGTATACACCATAAAAAAACTTCAATTTATTATATTTATTACAAAGATAAATTAATGATGTACATTAAGGGCTCGTTTGGTACAATTAATAGGACAATATTAAATATGATAGTCTTAAAGGATTGGATTTGATTTTATTGAAATGGAGAGGATACATTTTTTATTAATCTAATCTAATGTTTGGTGTTGTGTTATTAAAGCCTTTTTGTGAGAATTTTTTAAATTTGGTAAAATTAAAGAGACAAAGATATAATTATTAAAAATAATTTTATCACATAAAAATTATACTTTGATCCTTTATTTTTTAAAAAATTATAATTTGACCTTAAATTTTTATGATTTTTTGCAAATAGATCCTTGAAACTTTTCACAATATACAAAAATTATGTTAATTATATGCTTTAGTAAGGGATTACCTAATCTCTTTCTAAGAGAGATTTAAGCATAGATTGAATAATCTTTTATCTAATTCAATTCTTTGAAGTTTTTTACTAAACAAAGTATTAAGATTTAATTCAATTCAATCCTTTTTATTACGTATTATTTTCTCTTTTAAAAAAAATCAAGTATTTCAAATTTTAGGAAAAGTTTTTTTTAACAAAAAAAAAAAGAGTAAACAGTACCATTCAGTGAGGCTGCAGAAGCCCTGCTGCTGAATCTTCAAAGAAGGAAAAATTTTTGGGTGCAAATCCCCAACTGCCTTGCCGTCTGATTAAACATTGCACAATGCAGAGGGCACTGTTGCCATTATCCATATTTAATTTCTATGTTCTTGTTGGGCCACGTCAATATTAGTTTTTTTCGTTATTTGACGATATTCATTTTTCTTTCTTCTTCTTCCTCTTCTGTTTTTTTAATCAGTTGGTGAATTTACTGAGATTCTCCACGCCCAAAAAATCTTGTGCCCGTGAGTGTCGTTTGAGGCTCTTTTTAGAGCAAACAGGTCAAGTTACGGATTTCTGTGTTTTGTTACAAGTTCCAAAACGTTTTGTTCATTCATGAAGCTTAGGCAAAGCAAATATATTAACTTTTGTTATTGGTCATGGCAATTTGGCCCCTTTAGTTCAATGCCATTTCTGACCGTTAGTCCTACAGGCATTAACCAAAATCAATTCTATTTACTGTTATTCATTGGCGCCCACACCGGTTGAACCTATCCACCACCTCCAATTTAGATTGTGACCTGTTTTTTTGACGTAGAAAAATTTTAGAGAGCGACGACCGGAGGTAGCTATTTATTTGAGGCTTTGAGCGCAACCAGAGAGGTCCTCACCGGTTCAGGAATGTTGAGATTGAGTCATAACTTGCTTTGGAGATGAAACACATGCCCCTAGCTTTGTCGAGCACCACTGAACATTGAATTAGGCCCCGTTTAGAATGATTTAAACAAGCTATTTTTATACATGTTTAGGTAAAAAACTTGTTTTGATTTTTAACTTTTATAAGCACTTTTGAAATAATCTATTCCTTTGGTGCTTACAAAAAAAAAAAAATTATTTACCTTTTTAACCTTATATTTATGAATCATAAATTGTAAATTCTATCTATATCTTTATATTACATTACTTTTTATAACAATATCACTTTTGACTTATTTAACCAAATAGGTTCAAAACTCTTTTAAATTCAAAATGTATTTTTCTTGACACTATCCAAATACTAATTAAAAAACTCTAACTTATACTTCTTTTTCAACTGCTTAAAAATAAAAACACAAGCTATCATAAACTTAGCCCTTAGTACTCCAAAAAGTCTCAAGAACTATCACCATCTGAATCAAAGCTAACCATCCTATCTACAAAAATATTTATAAATAAGCACAATAGGACTATACTACCACTTTAAATATTTGGCTCGTGACTTTTGTATGTTAATAGTCTATATCTATGCATGGAATTCAGATATAATATACTTATAAACGGGAAATTATGGTGAGGAAATTTCTTTCAAAGCTTTTTTAGTGTAATATACTTTATTGTTGTGTATGTTTCTTTATTGTTAAATCTAGAGAAATTATATCATAATAAATATATAAACTGACATAACCTGATACAGATTTAAAGATAGTATACTAAAATCTTCATATCCTATCATAAAAATCTTATTTTCTTTTTTAAAGCGTCTGTTTATTCTAACTTCATCTTTTCTCTCTTAGAAGAACTTAAATACCAATGAGAGGAAATAAAAGGAAAGGGTGAATTTTTTTTTTTTAATTATTTAGTAGAAGAGAAAGAAAAAAGAAGAAAATCTAATCCAATTTATTGTACAATTATACCCGCATATAAGTAGAATGATGAGGAACAATTAGTATGTAAATGGTTAATTGGCATATTATTTATTTTGTCAAATATTACCTCTCGTTTTTTACTTCAAAGTTGTAAGGATTAAAATAGTAGATCCTTTTTTTTTTTTTTACAACTTACAAACAAACTTAGATTCTTTTTCCCCGTCCAAATTTCGTCTTTAATTTCTTTCCCCTCCCTTTTTTCATTAACCAAATAGAGTTTATAATTTAGTGGAATTTCCTATTTATTTTTACTATTTTATTTAAAGTTTGGTTAAATTTCCCAAAATGTATTTTGATAGGTCTTCTTTACTATTAATTTAGTTTGTTTCTGTTTTTGTAATTTTTTTAAAAGGTCTATTTCTGTATTTTTGCTTTGCAATATATATTGAATAAGCTTAGTTATAGTTATTTCAATTCATGTTAGTTTTGAATACTCAGAATGTTTTTCTGTTGTTTTGATCTCTCTCTCAATTTTTTAAATTTCTCAACTCCTTCACGCGCTTCCTTTCTTTCTCCATCTATATTAAATTTATATTCGTCCTGCATCAATTATTATTATCTGTCTATTGTACATGGAACTTATACCCCGTAACTCATACTAATGATAGGATTGAATCAAAAATTAAGGCAAACCACTCCCAATATCAAAGTTATCTTTTTTTTTTTTTTTTTTTTTTTGCGATTTTATTCATTCGTGATTTTTTGTAAAATTTCAGTTTTTAAGTCAATTGTTTTATTCCCGTACCTTTTCTTTTCTCTTTTTAAGCAACCACATCGACATATATTCATCAGGGAATCGTAAGTTGATAGAGAGTATTAAAATTCCTTTATTGGTATTTTTATGGGAATTTATATTGCAGGGAAGACCATTTTTAAAAAAATTTGAAGTACACGATAAAAAACTGTTTTCACTAATAAATTATAATGTTTAAAAATTAATCCAACCACTGAAATACTCAGGCTGGGAAATCAAAATTGTCTTCTCTAACTTAAGGAGTTCCATTTTTTGTGTTCCAAAAAAGAATAATCCATTGACTTCTTAAGAGAGAGATGCTCCATTATATGGAACGAGGACATTTTTTCATTCTTTTTTGGCACCTCTTTATCCGTACTTTGCATGTGGGTCCTTAAAAAAAAAATCTTCAATATATTAGACTAAATGATCTAATTAACATTTCATCATTTTCATATAACAAACCATTTCATCAAATCTGCTAATTTTTTGTGGTTTAATATATTGGATTCCGACATAGAAAAAACGAATAATATTAAATATTAGACATGGTGTCCTAAAGAGAAAAATATTGTAATAAGTTTTTGGAGATATTTTATCAATAAAGAATGTATTATTCATATACAAAATGTTGTTCTCTTTATGTTAATTGCTGTTGAATATATGATAAGCTAACAAAAGTCTAAGACTGTCAGTCTAAAATTTTAAAATCGTGCATAAGATGGGCAAATTATGTGGCAGATATGAATCTCAAATGTGATAGCCTAAATGATAAGATTTGCAATTGAGGGAATAAAGTTGGGTACTTTATTCATGCTAAGATTGTTAGGTTGTCTATATCCTTAATGAGAGATAGCTTGTCTTGATCATCGAAGTGAGACTCCGCGAGTAGAAATATTGGTATATCGTCATAGGTGATGATATATTAGATTGAGACAAAAAGTTGAATTGATTTGGTTAATAATTCCATTAGTTTAAATCAATTTACTTTAAACAATCATATATGTTGTGTTTTAATTTTGAAATGACTAATGGGCCTGTATTCTTGACTTATGTCTCCTGATGTACCAAGGGTGATATCCTGATTTAATGATGGTACATATACCAGTACGTTAGAGACATAACTCTTAATTGACGTAGACTCGTTATTCATAGATATGGAATCCATAGCTCTTTTTGTAGAGTTAATGATATTCTCTTATATGTATTATCCTGTAATTGAAAGACTAGAGTGTTCAACCACTTGGATACATAGGTGTAAACGAATGGTATACTATATATGACTAGTAAGTATTCCAATGGTGTGATAATGGAACATAAGATAAAAATAATCAGGAAGGTAAAACGGACGTTATCCTTAAGCCGGTTATGAATATCCTATAGGGATGTGACACATTATGATATGTTATGGACGGTTAGCTTGTTGGATCTTTATAATTTTATATAGTTATAGAGTGCAGCTCTAAGCTTTAGTAGAGTAGCGTTAGAGTTGATAATTATAAAATATATATCTGAGATATTATATTTTATAATTATTGAAGCTTGATCTATATATGTCTATCGGGTACTTTTTGCTAGCTTATAATAAATCTTGTAACGATATGGCGTGTTTTTCTTACATATTAGTGACTTATGTTAAATTATTAAATTGGTTGAAATTTGATAATAGTGGATTTAATTATTCATGTTAGTGTATCGGTTGAATTAATTTTGTAAAGTAATTTAAGATAAACATGTTAAATTATTTAGCTAATTTTTTATTTACTATGGGATTATCTTTCTATGATTATTTTAATCAGATAACTTCTCTATTGGGATATTTGAATTAAAACTAAGGCTCTATCTAAGATTTTTATGTGAAAATAAGACATTCTAAAGATTTTAGGTTATTGCACGGTTTGTAGGCCGATGGAAAAGTTTGGTGATCGATGGAGTAAGTTTGACAGGCTGATCTCCCAAATCAGCATGCCGAACATGCGATGATCAATATACATGTTTTGGACGTATTTTTCATTAGAAGTTAATCTAGACTCGAATTTTGAGGCCTAATCTGATAAGGCCAAATTTGACCACTATAAATAGGAATGGGTTTTCTTTGTTATTTAAATCGTTTGAGAAGCATAAAGTGAGTATTATAGTGAGAGAAACTTTGAAACTTCATGAGAGCTATTGTTCAATATCAAGAACCTTAACTTTAGGTTTTCTCAAGTGGTTGGAAGAAGAGTCATCGGAGGAAAAGCTATACGATGTGTGATCACCTGCACTTCAATCATAGATAAAGAATAACAAAAAAAGACCAATTGGTTGAGGCTCTTCTAAACATTCTTTTCTTCACAGATTCCTACTGTTTCGGTATACAAAAAAGGTATGTAAGATTTGCCATTAATTTTTGTATTTAAATGTCAAACTTGTGTTTTGAAAAATCCTCTCATTTAAATTTTTTAAAATTCCACTACGTACTATTTTTCAACATTAAAAGGGCAGGATTAATTACAAAAATTCTTCCTAAACTATAGCCTTTGTAACATTTTGTCTCAAACTTCAAAACATAACATTCTTTTTCTCTAGATTATGAACTGTTAACAAAAATAGTCATTCTACTAGAATTTTAACTATAAATTGACAAGCAATTTTAAACTAGGGGTATTTTGGTAACCCTAGTTATACAAATAACCAAAAAATTAAAATTATAATAAAAATAATCTTCATTGATGATTAGAAACAAAAAAAATTAATTAAAAACATACCAACATCTAGATCTTTCTTTCTTTTTCGATATATCAAAAATTTTATTAACATTTTTCACACCCAAAAAGTATTTTAAAATTTTAAAAGATAAAAATATCAATGAAAAACTTCAAAAATATGAAAGAAATTTTGTTAATCTATCAGAGTTTTTTCTCTTTGAAAAATTTGTGTTATATCTTTTTTGTTAGATTGAATATACTTGTGTTATACTTTTTTTCATTTCACTAGTGTATACAAAACTTCTAAAATTTCAAAATACTATTTAAGCATAAAAAAATTAAAAATTTGAAGAAAATGTTAGTATATAAAAAAAGGATTTAAACGGTATAATGGCTTTAATTTTTTCGTGTTTTTAATCATCAATAAAGACCATTTTTTATTATGGTTTTAATTTTTATGGTTATTTTTATAACTGGAATTACTAAAATATGTTAGTGATGTGCCCTAGGCCAATTATGTAATGATTACATTTTGACTTTGTTACATTTGCATTTTATTAATAAAGAGGCATTTTCATTATTGTTTTCGATTCTAATTCCATAAATAGTTCATTTTACCTGAGGTCATCAAATATATGACTTGATAGTAAAACTTTTAAGTGAAAATTAAATTCTATTTTAAATTATCCCTAATCGGTCATTATTATTGGGATAATAATGAATAAAGACTAGTATGAAGTTTGACAGATGATTATGTTTTATTAATCATGTGTATAAGATACTAAGTCAACTCATATATAGATATTTGAGAAATGATGTATTAGATCGACCCGCTATAAGAATACTGTATGGATAATTGTCATAAGTGATTCTCATCACAATAGTATTATCCTAATCCTCTGACCTGAAATCACCATTGTTTCCTACCTGACAAGTTCTCTATTTTGACACATTCTAATATCATATTTAACAAGATGGTGGAATGGATTGTTGTTGGATATAGAGTGAATCATGTAAAGAATGTAAGTGATTAAGAAGAAATTTGTCCCTTATTTATTATGAGAAAGATATCTATGGGCCCTTCGATAAGTTAGACTGAAGAAAAATGTATGGCTATACTAGAATGAATTGATAAGGGTTATCAATATCAATCTACTTAAAATTGAGAAATAATATGATTGAAGAGAATAAGGATGACATAAACCATGCATTATGTTCAATCAAGGCATCTAGTGACAAAAGGACTTTAATACTTATTGTATATTAGGTTATGTCGGATTATTGACATTCGCATAACTTGAATAATCATAATGTCTTGTTAGAGGCCGTTTATGATTTGTGGGCCAGAAATAGAATTTCAAGCTTACTACTAACATTATGTCTTATAGGGTCGCATACCTAGAACAGACCAAAAGCGAATTTTGGGTTTACTATGTTGATGTTCAATGAACCTGATAATGTCTATATTCGATGTATAAGATATGTCCAGGTTCATTAAATTTGACATTGTCTAGATTCTATGAATCATATTTGAATTACAGTTTATCCTAGTTAAAATCTAACTCTTTCTCGAAGTTAATATATATATCAGTTTTAGGGTTTCTGGCTGAATTAAAAGAGAAAAGGCATTCTCCTATTCTAAAAGGCAAAAACATTAAAAACCCTAAAATTAGAGAGAGCCATTTAACGCAAGGAGATGGTGCTAGCACACCAATTTGGTTTTTGAGAGAGTCTGTTCATGTGGATACCTGCAGAGAATCTGATCCCGAATACAAAAAGCTCCAGTTAGGGTGTCATCGAAGTGAACCCGCCATCCCGCCATCTTTCTTTCAGCAATCTTGCCCTTTTTGTCATCTTGGTAAGATTCTATGACTTTCTTATCAATCTAATCGAGTTGTATGGATCCTGCGAAGGTTTTGTGGGAATTAATTTTAATTTTTTGCTGCTTATTTGAATCACAAAATCCAACAAAACCTAACAAAATATCCCTAACTTTATACAATTAGCCATTACAATTCTAATAAAAGAATCATTTTTATTAACAATTTATATTTCAGGAAAATTATGTTTTGAAATTCAAAAAATAAAATGTTACAAGGGCTATAATTTAAGAGAAAATTTTGTCATTAATCTTAAACCATATTATAAACATAATAAACTCCAACCTCTTATACACAATTTAATGATATTGAATAATTTAGGGCTGCACAAAAACCACCCCACACCCGCTGGCCGCCGGCACCCTCACCCGCCTTGCCTCTCCCAAAAAAAGGGGTCCACGTCAGCAACCCGCCAATGGGCGGGTTCAACCTGCCGCTTGTATATGTTGGCGGGCTGGTTCGATTTTAAAATTTAAAGGGCGGGTTCAAACCGACCTGCCCGCCTAAATTTCTAAAAAAAAAAAGGAGGCTAATTTCTTAATCTAATTTGCCTTCTACCTTCTATCTTTCGTCCCCTTGCCCTAACATCGACTCTAAGTCCTTAGAGTTCTATGTCTTATTACCTTTATATGCAATCTTAACGATCATTGGTTATTGTTTATGTCTCATACACTTGATTGATTGTTGCAAAAATGGGGATCCTAGCTTCTACACAATACAAAGTTGTGTTAAATTTCTGTTTGAGTTTACTTGAAGAATTGAATGTATACGTGTGATTCAAAGATCTTTTTCATGTTGTAGGAACTCTGAGATTATGTAAACACTACTGCATTTTATGTGGAGAAATATTTTTAAGTTGTTGTGAACATGGCCATAGTCTTTAGGTATCAAACTTGGTTGTTTTAAGAATGCTTAATATATTATCATCTTATATTTTTTACAAATTTTTTTAACTTTTTTTTAAAGCTCAAAAAATTACATTGGGCTATAGTATAGGCTCAAATTGTCTCAACTTGACTGCACCCACTCACACCAACCCGCACCTAAACTGAAGCCGCCCGCCATTCTACAGGCGGTCTGCGAGTTAGTTAATCGCCAACTCATCATAAAAAAAACCGACCCATATCCATCTAAAAACAATCAAACCACATGCCGTTCACCTCTAAAATAATTAGTCGACCAAGGCTTCTTCTGGCGATACCATCCAAGAAGCAAAAGGCATGTCTTCATAGTAATTAAAGCAAAATAAGGCCCACCATTATTGATCAGTTGAGTTTACATGAACAGTCATATTCTTCATTAAATACTAAATTTATGTGATTGATTGATTTAATTATGACCCATTTTGCTTTAAACAGGAGGATGGTGAAAGACAGGTTCCTATGATTGCCGTGTTTAAAAGGACACCATTTTTTTAACATTGGATTTGGTAAAAAATATATATAATATTGACAAAACCAAATTTAAATAAGCAATTCTACTAGAATTTTATTATTTACAAAACTATAAACTTTAATTTAATATATAGTATATTTTTTAAACTAAATCTTACTATTTTATTAATAGATAGATTATCATCTCATAGGATAAAAAATATTTTTAATTCAAATATAACAGTTCATGATAAAATTTTACTTTGACCAACAAAAGATAAAGCCTTACCAGCACGATGTTAGTTTTATGAACAAAAACTAGATATTGACAATATTGAGTAGTATACGATAATAAAAAATAGATTTAAATGAGGTTAGGACATATTTCTTATTAGTTATGATGTTTAAACAATGCCTCAAATATTCTGCTTCTTTTATTCCTACCAAAAATTAAATCCCACTGTTTTTTTTATAATATATATATTTTTTGTTAAATTGATAATATATGTTTTTCATGCCCATTATTGCCTTATTTCGCACTCTTTTATGTTTTACCTTTTGTCTTTTCGCTCAGAAAGCATTATAAAACGAAATAAAATAACATAAAATCGGCAAATCCATAGCTGGAAATGGAACCGTGAAATTAAAAAAAAGCCCGCCGACCATAATTTAAACGAATACCGAACCAGATCTTGCCACGTAACCACATTTACCCCAAAAGTACGTCTCCTCCTACGTGGCGCTAGAACGGTACTTGTTGTTCTGCGCCGCAGAGGAGTAAAACTTGATCTCATGGTCGTTCTCTCGCCTACCAAACGCTCGTTGCAGAGAGACAGAGAGAGAGAAAGACAGAGGGAGAGACTGTCATGCTTTCACACATCAAAGCTGCTTCTTCTTCTTCTTCTTCCTTCTTCTCTGCTGTTTCTTAAGGAGATAAGAAGACTGTTTCAGACAGACAAAGGAGAAAAAGAGAGAGAGAGAAAGAGAGAGAAAGATCTAATGGAGTACGAGAGGATACACAAAGTACAGGTATTCACAAACAAGAGGCACCATTCCAATTTCCATAAGCTTTCCAACTTTTTCTTTTTTCTTTTTAATAGAACTTTAACAACTTAATCAAAGCTTCTTTGCTGTTCTTTATTGTCTGAACCATCTTTTTGGTATTAAAAGTCTTCTTAACAAATAGCAACTTCAATTTTGTTGCTCACCATTCCTCCCCAACAGCACAACACCACACAACCCCCCCCTCCCCCAATTTTTTTAATCTTTGGGAACTGGGTTTTCTTAAAAATACCGTAATTTTCAAGTAATTTTCATTTACCTATATTTTGTTTTGTTGAATTCTTAATGGGGGTTTGGTTTCTTTTCTTTTCTTTCAGCCGTGTTGTCATTGCGTGTCTGCGTGTATTATGAGGACAATTGTCAAGTCTGATTTTCAACGTGTCTTCTGCTTCGACTTTGATTTTGTCTTTATTTTACTTTTGGAACAGGAATATTTCTTCCGTGCTGTCCATTTCATTGTTTTAACCATGAATACACTTCCATTTGGAAAAAGGAAAAATGAAGAAGAAAAAACAAATTATGCTTTTTTTTTTTTTTGTTTTCTTCTTTGGGTTTATCATTTACCGTCAAATTTGAAATCTTAAACCGGTGATTCATCGTGGTTTAAGATGATCCAGAATGATTGAAGTGACTAGTTGTTTGAGTTTGTTTTGTTTAAAATAACATTTTTGCACACACGCACAAACTTTTGGGCAGCTTTTCTGAGTAGTAGACTGCAAGGAGTCATGTGGGTGTAAGTTTAACTTATCTTTTTGGTTTTTATTCCTTTTTTCTTTCTTGGTTGAATTGCAGACTGGCATGATTTCTCCGAGTAAATTGCGGATGAAGCTCATGGGGTCCCACCATCTGAGGAAGATAGATGGATCCAACAGCAACTCCTCAAGAACTTCTCCTTCCAAGCCTGAGGATTCTGATTTTGTGAAGAACAGCTTATTAGCCACTGCAAATGGAGACGAGGAAGGTCTGCTTCTCTTTCTTACATTTACGGACCATATATTCGCTTGGTTTTAACATCATAACATGCGTACCAAGGTTCCTCATATTAGTCATGTCCTATCAAGTGTTTTTTCTTTTTTTCTTTTTAAATTGGTACCGTTAGCCCGTGAATTATGAGCATCATGAAAATTTAGTTCTTGAGTTTCTAATTTTGGCAGATTACTCCATATATTTTTTTTCAGTTTCGGTCTCTGACATTAAAATTCGCGAATAATTTTTTATATTAACGCTGATATATTCACATGTTTATCGCATAAGAACTATAAATTTTAGACAAGTAGTTATAGTCATGTTATGTTGTTCAATGGGTCTTCAATTTAATAGTAGTGAAGAGAACAATTTGCACGTAAAGTAACTAGTTTTTTTTTTTTCTGTAAAATGTTGAGTTATCACGCAATAGCCACGTCATTATATTTGTTAAATTGTATAAATCCATTGTCACTTTTGTGGTGACGAACTAAAATTTCCAAAAGAGGGAAAGTTCAAGGAGTAATATATACTTAAATTAAGGGGGCATTTGGGTCAATGGCTCAACTGGTTTGAATCAAAAATTTCACTGAACTAGCATTTCGTGAAAAAGTTAATCCCATTTTGAACCACTATTTAGACATTTTAAAAACCAAAATCCAGGAAAAACTCCCCCTTGTTTTCAACATTTTGAACCCACTTTTTCGGGCCGCACATTTTAAATTAAAAGGTCCAGACCACTAAGTTTTGAACCAATAAAGCAAATGGACCCTTAAAAGTTTGGGGACCAAAATAGTCTCTTGACTACCAGTGCTAATAACCCCTTGTTTGTGCTCAGGAAAAGTTTGACTTAAAATGAACTAAGCATGTATTATATCGGTCAAAGAGAACTCAACTATGCACACATGTTGTCTTACGATTCTTAACTTGCTTACCAAGCATGTATTTTTGTGTAATTTTTAATTTATATGTTTTCCAGTTACTTCTCCTTACTTAGAAGTTCCATCCACGAAATTATCCGTTACACCTGCATCGGATTCCAGACAAACTGAACAGACATGTAACCAGCAAAAGGAGTTATTGTCAAAAGAAAACGGCGACACTGCTTATGTTAGGCTCAAGCAAAGTTCAAAGGGTGACAGCAGTAGTTCAAGCACAGCTCATCCAGTTAGGATTATGGAAGATGACAATCTTGATTATGATAGTAACGCTAGTTCTTCTAGCTTTGAGTTTGATAAAGGGGAGAGATCAGGACACAATCCCATTTCAAGGTCAACCTTGATGCCTATGCCATCCAAGTGGAACGATGCCGAGAAATGGATTATCAACCGGCAAAGTGGACAAGCTAATTATCCCAAAAGGAAAGCTTTGCAGAACCAAACGAATCAGATGCCGGTGACAAATATGATGAGGGTTGCTCATGAGTATATTGATTATGATAACAAGTTATTTAGCCGAGTGGCGGACACAAAGCGGATTGATTTCTGTCAACCTGCATTGCAGATTGGTTACGATAAGTTCTCGTGTGTTTCTGCTGGGAGTCAAACTAAGTACTTAAACGAACTAGGGGATTTAACTTGCTCCAAAAGTCAAGCAGATGAAACTACAGGTTTGAACATTGCCTTTTTCCATTCTCTGATTAAGTTTATAATATTCTTTGAATCTCTCTTGATTTCAATGTAAACCATCTAAAAAGTACTTGCACATATATTGTTGGACGTGTTATAAATAGGGCTTTTCTGATCGTCAATAGTTTTGATAAAATGAAAAACAGAGTAAGAGGAGAGAAAGTATTGACATCTTTCCTTTTGGTTCATCATGCAGGAACTCCTGCCATAAGATCGGTGTCGATGAGAGACATGGGGACTGAAATGACGCCCGGTACAAGTCTCGAGCCTTCAAGGACTGCTACTCCTGTTGGAGCAACTACACCACTCCGCAGCCCAACATCGTCAATGCCGTCAACTCCTCGAAGAGGTGCATCAGCTTCCATTCCCATTGAGCCTGGAAATGGTGAGGACAACAATAAGAGAGAATTATCAGAAGAAGAATTGAAGCTTAAGACAAGGAGAGAAATTGTGCAACTCGGAGTCCAGCTGGGCAAGATGAATATTGCTGCTTGGGCGAGTAAAGATGCGCAGGAAAAGAAGAGACCTTGTCCTGAAGCAGGTGATGCGGCAGAGCTTGAGCATATCGAATGCGAAAAGCGTGCCATTGCCTGGGAAGAAGCTGAAAAATCTAAACAGATGGCAAGGTTCTTTCAGCGACCATTTTCTTTCTCGGAGCTTGCAAAACATATTTGCTTTGAACGAAACGGGGAATCGGTTTTTATCTGTGCTTTCGTGTTAACTTGATGAGCTGAATGTTGACATTGTGCAGATATAAGCGTGAAGAAATCAATATCCAAGCGTGGGAAAGTCAGCAGAAAGCAAAATTGGAAGCTGAGATGCGGAGAATAGAGGTACTTGGAGACTATTTTTCTGGCTTCTTTTTGGATCTACTGGATGTTTTCTATAGTTTGAATCTTTGGCTTGAAATTCTTGTGTCTGATCATTAACTCGACAAAAATGTGTTGACTCAAATATAGAAAAGAGAGACTAAAGAGCATCTAAATGCCTTCATATTGGTAATTTTCTACATTACCGTTTAGAATTTGATTTCTGTTCACATATATTCTTCATGTGTTGTCTACTGATCCAAAACTTGTCAAACGCGCACACTGACACGCTGACTCTGCTCAAGTTTTTTATATTGTATTTCTTTTTTTTTTTTTGAACTTTTTATATTGTATTTCTGACTATCTAAATCTGAAAATGTCACTTGATTGCGAATTGGGTAAAAGCCAATTATTTCATCCGATAAACAACGTGTATCGGAGTAATTCCGTTCTGAAATTCAAGACAATCTGCCTTGAAAGGCAATCTAGTTTCCTGAAACGGCTGTGACATTTCAAACTTTTATTGGTCATGAGCAAAGTCTGAGACTTAATCTAAACATGACTTGTTTTCTAGGCTCAAGTTGAACAAATGAGGGCGCAGGCTCACGCAAAGATGGTGAAGAAGATTGCATTGACAAGGCAAAGATCAGAAGAAAAACGAGCAGCTGCCGAAGCCAGGAAAAACCGGGATGCGGAAAGAGTTGCTGCTCAAGCTGAATACATTCGTCAAACGGGAAGAATGCCATCATCTCGACACACGTGTTGTGGCTGGTTGTGAGAAAACCCAGGAAACAAACGCCATAGAAGACATACTTCTTACTGCTCTCTCTGTCTTGGTTCACATATAGCGCCCTCATGACCCAGGAAGTTGCTTTACAACATTTTGTGTGTAAAAGTTGTTTACGTATAGTGAATTTTTGCAGTGGACAATATTCTAGTTGAGCAAGAATTCTTCATGTATCATTATGAATGTTTTCTTTCCTACGGAAAAGAAAAGGTAGAAACTCCACGGTGTGAAAAGGCTGTACTACCACCATAGTATTAGCCATTTGGTATACCAAAGGGAGTATGTTTAATACAGGTCCAAAAATAGACATTCACACAGAGCATTCCATACTGGCATAATTGTGCTTATGGTCTTAAATGCACCTGAGATTGACTGGTGATTCGAAAGATTTGAATTGAGATTAAAAAGTTTTCAAATTTTTGTAGGAGAACACAAACGACTGATAAATTGTAGCATTGGGCACCAATGAGAGTTTTGTTGGATGCTACTCAAGTTTTTATCATTTTCCATCAAAAAAAGAGGAAGTACGTTTTTATCAATCATTATTCACACACAAAAATTGGGGAATTTCAAACTTAAAAGGACCAACTTTTATTAACCCGTAAAAGAATACAAATATTCATGGAGTGGTGTCGTGAATGGAGTATCCATTTATTCACAAAATTTTTAAAATTTATCACCTTGCCTTTTTTACCACAAAATATTATGATTTTGTAACTTAGCAAAATTCGAGGGAACTATAACCTCACTTTTAAAACAATGAATGCAGTTTCCATGCAAGACCCTAAACACATGAATGTTGACATTGTCTACAATCACTAATCCAGACGTGATAGACCACAACGATCAAACAAAATCCGTTCATTATGCCTTCTTATGGACCACGGCCGTTCATCAATTCTGTTCAATGTAGAATCGGGTACTACAATGAAATTATTTTCAACTTTTTCTTGTAAGTTTGAACCACATCAGTAGATATATTGTTGAATTACTGCGTAAATTAAGATGGGTATCATTTTCAAGTCTAATTATTTATCTGTTAGCAAGTCATGTAAATATCACATTTTGTGATATTAGGCATAGTCTAGTGGTGACTCTACATCTTACTCCACCACAAGACAAAGAGATCAAATATCTCTCACCTAAATTCAAAAAAAAAAAAGAAAAAAAAAAAAAAAAAAGACACCAACATTCTAACTTCTAATCATGATATTCCTGTCATTTACCCTTAAATTGGTGTTGAGTGACGCATTCACTGGTTGCTGAGTAAATTAGCCACTTACTATCTACCAAGGTTGGCGTGTCACCAACAATAATCCAGCGGGCTCGTAAAGTGATGACCTAGAGGCTTATTTATATGATGTCCCCTAATATTTTAAAAATTCATTAGTTTAAATCTAAAATTTAATCGAGATTTAAACAATAAATTTCTAAGCATAATTTCATATTATGTAATTATAAAATTACGTGATTAAGATATAATAACAATTCATGTGTATTTTGTGCGTAAATTTTTGTGAATTAAGGTGTATTTTGTGTATAGAAATTTGTAAGTTACTCCAAAATTTGTTAAAAATTAATACCATATAGATTATATTAAAAAGGCAAAATTAATATCACATAGATTATGTTAAAATACAATTTCTATGAAAAAAATACCCATAAAGTATATATGGGATAATGCCAAAGTCCTAAATAGAATAAACAGTAACAGTACACCAATCAATTAAATTGATACATATATTAGTGTTAGCAATCCATCCAATGTTAGTATTCAGTATACAAAGAGATACAAAGCAGTGCAGTTGGCAACACAATAGATTTATATATAATTAGTTTCCATATAGATAGATGAACTACTGTTGATAGAAATTAAACAGTATGAGTACACAGTGTATTGGGATTTTTTGACTGATAAGAAAAATATCTCCTCCAAACTATACTGTCAGAATACGAAAAATACAATTTTGAGAAGATTTAGACTGCTAAAGTAAAACCTAGTAGATTAGTTGTACTTTTGATATTGTTCATTGAACCTCAAAATTTGTGCAAAATTTGTCCTAGATTTTCCTATGAAATCTAGTTTTTGGGAGGGGTTTACGAGCAAAATTTTTGTTGTAAAATAGTCCCTAGTTCATGGTCTATAAATGCTAAGAGACCAACGTGAAAATCCATTTCTTTTGTTTCTCCAAGTCATGAAGAAAAATCATCTCTATTTTCTTCCTCTCCAAAACTGACCCTCCCTAGCCTAAGCTCTCTCAAAAATTTTGTTGATCCAAGCCTCAAAATCAACATTAAAAGCAAGCTCAAGGGTTCTAGTGTTGATCCAAAGAGGTTCTAAGGTAAAAATTTAAATTTTTCTATGTGGGTTTTTGCCAAAGTTTAGGGGGTTCATGTTAGAAACTCATTGTCTATGTTTTGATCTTGAGGTTAAGGGGTTTTAGAGGCCATTCTCACGAAGAGAAAGTAATCCATTGTCTTGGAATCCATCAGGCAAAACCCTAACTTTAAGCTTTATATTCAAAGTTTATTTTCAAATTTTTATGGGACGTAATAAGTGTCTATGGACTTTGGCATGTAAAAGAGTTATTATGCCATGATTTTTCTATATGTTGTATGGTTATAGATGTAAGTGATCGACTTAGTTTATGATTTTATGCTCTAGAACAAACTTGACAAGTTAAGGTGTTGCAACAATTTGTGCAACAGTTTTTAAAAAACTAACCCGTTTGGTTTTGTTTTGAAAATTTTTGGAAATATTTTTGCATGTTTTTTGAGGCAAAATTTTTGAAAACACTCTAAGTATAATTCTCAAAAAATTCTACTTTTTCAAAACAAAACCATGTTTATCTGTTTTGAAAACAATTCCAAACATGCCTTAAGTTTTTGAAGAACATAGTGATCAAATTGATTTTCAAGCCTAGCATATAATTTATTGAAATCGATGAGGTAACATTTTTTGTGAAGAAATTGTCCTCAATTCTGACAAGATCAAATCGAAAAGAACATTTACAAATTTGTTTGTTCACAAATTAGGTCAAAACACCCCTGAGATGATTGTTTTTAAAAAACTTAAAAATATGAAGGTTACTTAAAATATGAAGGTTGTAGATATAATCAAAATTGTTGAATTTTATAAAAAATAACTTTTCTGCCAATTCAGCACGAATTTTGAGCTATTGAATTTTGTAAGATTTAATCATGAAATTTTTGAAACGGTAAAAATGAGAAAATGTCTTGAAAATGTTTGAATCTGTCCAAAAGCCTTTTGAGAATTTTTATCCTTGTTAGAAAATGCACGTTATGGTATAAAACAATCTTCCTTTGATGTCAGGTAAAAATTATCAAGATTTTTGTGTTTTGAGCCAAAACTATAAAAAAAACTAGATTTGTCACTGCACTGACTAATTATCTACACTGTTTTGTGTAGCAAGAAATAGAAGTTTAATTCCTAAGAGTTTGAAATTTTTCGATACCCGTTGATGACAAAATCATCATTTTCACAAAAAAGGTTCAAATGAACTCGAGCTTACCTATCAAGCTCAATTTTTTTTATTTTATTTTTATTTTTTTTGGAGAATGACGAATCTTGACATATGATGTTCAAAGTCGTAATATGAGACATAAATTTGAACTTAGTATATCTAAGTCAAGCGGTAAAGAAGTAGACCGATGATATAGATTCAAACTAATAATTGGGTGTCGCCTAAACAAAATACAAAGACAACTAACTTAAGAAAAGGATTTAAATGGAACCATCTGCACAAGGCTCAAAGATTTCAATCTTTATCCATAACATGAAAAAAATAGTTTTTCATATACTCTATACATGTTTGAAAAATGTTTGCATTTGTTATGCTTATTATTTTAAATGTCAAGTTATGAAATAAAGTAGGTTTTATATTTGTTATGCTTATTATTTTAAATTCAAGTCACGATATATGGTATGCTTACTAAGTTTACAAGATTAGCAAACTAAAGATAAGATAATTAAGTATCGTATCGACCTCCATTTATGTGAGAATTATAAGTCTCCTAACCTAAAGAAAGCATCATGTTAAGTTAAGCTATGGCCTTAGTGTTCAATGGTCATGCACATTTGGCATGTATACTTGGGCTCATAATTCAGAATAAGTAAGGGATAATAATGAGATGTTCATAACTAGGCACAATTGAAATCTGCATTGTACTGTTGCTAATATTTCTTTATGAATGTTCTATGAGAAATGTTTAGACTTGCTGAGCGAAAGCTCATCTAGATCCTTCATATCGTAGGAAATCTTGCCAAGATGCCAGTATGAAAAATTGGTGAGCTAGGTGTAGTGATGGGACAAATCCAATAGTCGGGCTTGGATGCGGCTACAAGCTAAATTCCACCTTACATAGAATGTTTAGTTTATATAAGTATGTCATGGTCTAGTAGTAAGCTAGAACCGCTTTGGCAAGATAGTTTAAGTAAGTGTTTTGTAAATATAATTTAGCAAAGGTTTTAAATACATTGTTGAACATTTAGTATTATGATTATATTTGTTTGGATAAAAAATTCCAAATTTTTACAACTTAGCATGATTAAGTTTAAGAGAAGAGCTTTAAGTAACAACTCAAACAGTTGGGTTATTATACTTCTAGCAGCTGACAAGCGCTTGATTGAAAAAAGAACAAACATTATAAATAAAGTTAGGATTAAAGAGGGATATTATAGCTAGTAATTTTTTTTTGAAAGAGCTAATATTAATTTTGAATGTTAATAGTTGTAAACAATATATTTATTTATTTAAAAATATTTGAAATTTTTAATAAAGAAAATTTTAAATTCCAAATGAGAATTTGTAGTGGTAAAAAAATGAGTTTATTAACTAAACAATTAGTAAATACTATGTAAATAAAACTTAGTGGACATTGATAAGAAAATTATATAATTTAGAGTCTTCTGAGGGCAAATTTGGTAACTCTTGGATTTACCAAATTTGATCATGGGATAAATCCTACCATATTTGGTCATAAATTAAAGTCACGACTTAACAGGTAAATTCTAGATTTACCAAATCTGGTTGTAGTGTAAATATAAAGTTTACTACTATTTACGGTAGATGTTGAATCTACAATTAAATTAACTCATATTAGAATTTGATTAATGAAGCAAATTTGGATTAATTGAGCCCTTGATCATCATTATTAGGTCATAACAAGCTTCAAAATTCAAAATTTAACTAATAAAAAATTACTACCAGATAATAATGGAATTATGAATATAATCATACTACTAAATAAAAATACCACAAAAAGTTTATAATAATTCACTTAATCAAGTTCCATCTATTGTTGAGTCCTTTTTACTACAATGGAATGTTGGTATAAATTACAATGCTTTTCTAGGGATTTTGGAAATATAAGGATATGAGATTTTTAGAATAAATGTTTCAATGTATGTGTATAAATGAGAGAACATAGTCTTCTAAGTGGAGGTCTCTAGGCCTATTTATAGAGGTTGTCAACATTTTAAGGTTCCTACCTAAGGGATACTAGACTTGAGTGGCTGAAAGTGAAATGAGGACACGTATCGTGCGATTATTGGTCTCATGTCTCATTTAAGTATAGCTTAAATAATCACCCATTTAGTGGATTATAACCTCCTTTTAGTGGCCTTAAGTCGATCATTTTTGTACAAATCAAGCACTTTGACTACAACAAGCGAGGAACCAGCCACGATGATGCGAGTAGGACGAGTTGAACCAGCCACACGAGCGAGCACATCGAGCATTGGAAAACTATTGACTCAATTATGCTTGCTTCGTTCGTAACGCAACTTGGGCTGTTTGCATATGTTATCATGAAACTTGGCCTTTGATTTAGGCTTATCCACATCAGTCCGTAACAGATAGCTCCGCTATTCTTTAGTTGATTAGATTGACTCCAAGAGTGAAATCGTACTCAACAAGTTAAAAGATGATATTGCTCATTATTCCCGTCCATACATGAAAAAGCCCTTCCAAGAATCATTATGATCTTTCCTTGAGAAGGTGCAAATGTAAGAGGCAGTAACACATGGCATAATTCCATTGGCCAAATTCAAAATAGTGCCAAAAAGATGACATCCTTTAAACTCAAAAAGCCAGTTTCTCAGTTTAAGCAGGGAATTGAAAAGATGTTTACCTCTAGCCATCATATTATTTCTCGTGGATACAATCTTAGTCGTTGATCGGAAGATTTGAGATGCTTAAAACCCACTTTCTTTTCTATTTATCCCATTCTTGTTTTCAAGCCAGAGAAAGAAACTTCATGTTCTTCAAGCATTTTTTGGTAAAATTTCTCTCTTTTTTTCAACTCTTTTGCATTTTTGATTCCATAAAAGTGGTAGTTTTTGAATTCCAAATAGTTTAATATAACTATCTTGAAGTTTCACCATGAAAATTGTCGATTGTTTGGCCATTTTTAGAGTTGGAACTCAAAAAAGTTGTTTAAAGTTCTTAATTTTCTTGCTTTTCAATACTCTAAACCCTAGTTCTCCCTTGTTGTTTTTGTTTTTATTGTGTTTTTTTTATTCCCAAACAATGTGGAAGAAAACATTATAGTTGATTTGGTCGATGACTCCAATAACAAGGCCCACTAAAGCATAGATGATGAAGAGGAGATTGAGCAAGTGGTCGCCCAGTCTTGAATTGAACAAAATTCAAGGATTGGGGGAGCGAGTAGCAGTTGGGTTGAAGAGGAAAGAAATCAACTTGTGATTGCATCTGGCCATGATGTGAATGACAACAACAACGCCACCACATATAGCACCCGTTAAAATTGGATAAAGGGGGAAGTATTCCTCAAGAAAAACAACCCTAAGTTGGTCCTAAATCTAACAGACTTGGCGAGCATCCGTGCTAGGTACAGGATTCCTAACAAAGTCGAGATCAAACTCCCTTACCCTGGCGAACAAGCAAACACCTAAAACGACTTGTGGATCTACACGTATGATAAGTATTTCGAGCTGGGATTGAGGCTTCAAATTCTAGAGTTTGCAATCAAAGTGATGGCCCACCATGGCATGCCTATGTCCTAGTTGATGTCCAACAGGATACAATTGTTACTAGGGCTTGTAGTGGTTGTTGAGGAGGCCATGACTAATTTCACTCGGCGAATTTCTTAACTGCTGTTGGATGAAGGAGAACGACCGCGACGTGGGTCGTTACTACTTTGTATTTAGTAAGAACAAGCAGTTGATTTCTGATTTTTCAATATAGATAAAGGGTGGCAAAAGATATACTTTTTTTGTCTATCTCCAAAGAATCAACTAAACTTTCTAGCCTTATTACTCTTTTTTTACAGCTACATTGGTAAGTCAAACACTTAGGTATATTTTAGTTCAGTCGTTATGACTGATACTTACACGTTTTGTTTTTCTTCTAGAACCCGATTCTAAACTTCATCCTATAGTTGGAATTAACTTCAGTAAGCATATCGAGAAGATCTTGGTACTTAAGAAGTAGTCCAGGCCTAAAATATCTCGGTCAAATCAACTCCGTGCTTCATCCATTTAGAGGCAGTTTAACAGTAACTCTACAGGTATAGGGATATGTTTTCCAAGTATAGTAAACTGGGACTTTGTCATCCGTGGTGCTCTGCATCGACTATACGATCCGTCTTCATTTATTAGTCCATTATCTAACGACGACATCTTGCTCGGAGAGCTCAGCTTAGACTCTATGAAGATCATACTCCCTCTGCTGAGGAGATTGAGAAGAGAAAGCTGGTAGCAAACGCAGCTACAAAGGAGAAGAGGAAGAAGAAGAGGAACAAAGCGACCACGACAGGGAGTCTGAGCACTCCTTCTAAGCCAACAAACATATTTGCTTTTTCCCCACCACCTCCTTTTGAGATTTAATGGCTTACTCCAATAAGAAGAAAAACACTTGATCTCGAATCTTTTAAGTCTCCAGCTAACGAGGAAGGGGAGGAAGTCATTGAGGACATGACACTTAACGTGTTGAAGCGCGAGTGTCCTCACTGACAAGGAGGCGGCTGTTAAGGCCGCAAAGAGCCTCAACTTTTGCACAAACGAGTCCAATTTTGGTGGAAAGTCTCTTTCTTGGCTTTGAGACGAGTCTACGATTCTCTTATGTGAGGTACAATCATTTTTTCGATTAACAATCAACCTTATTTCATTAACTGTTACTTATTCAGATGCCTCTTGCTTAGGCCTTCCAGATTTACAACATCCTTGCCAACAAGTCCGGTTCAAAATGGATAGGCTTTCCAAGCTCAACGCGGAGTTGGACTTGTAGGTAAAGTGAGCAGACTGAGGAGTCTAGGGGTAGAGTTGAGGAGGAAGCACAAAATGCTGTTACATCTCTGACTTATGTGAACCAAAAGGTCCTTCAGTTTAGTAGTGCCCTAAAGCTAAAGGAGGATGAACTGAAAAAAGCCAAGGAAAAGGCTGAAGAAAAGGCACAAAAGGCAGAGGAGATCACTGAGTAGCTCATCAACGTCCATAACAACTCCACCCTTAGAGATTGACTAGAACTCTACAAAAAGTTCAAGACGCACAGGGAAAGAACTAGAACGTCAACGTGGACGTCAAAAAATTGAAACTGATCCTTGCACCTGATGACGCTGAAGGCAAGGAGGATGATGAAGATGACAAGGTGACTTTAGAGAGGTCGACGACCAACAGCCCCTTGCAGTCGGGAGTTTATATTTTCCTTCAACCAACCAAAATTCTCCATAGCCCCCACTCGAAGAGTAGAACTTTGCCGTTGCCATGGTCTTATATTTTCATTTACTGTATTTCTCTTATTTTTTTATTATTTTGGTCTATAATCTTGAGACAACCATACGTTAATGTACTTTAATATGTAACTTGAATATATTTGTTTGCGCTTTCCAAATTATGGTATTACCATTTACTGGTACAAAACCCATACTCCCTTTTGCATGTCCGCATAGTATATACTTATATTCTTTAATTTGTTGGGAAAAGAAATTAAAGAACTTTGAGAGTAAGTAAAATCCATCGAATCATCATTCGGCGATAAAATCAAACCTAACATAATTCAAATGTCGGTTGTGAAAATGATTAATTAGAAGATTATTGTGTGAGCGAATCAAGCACAGTGATTATGCATAATTCGTTTTAACCAATCCTAAGGTATGTTAATTGGACCAATGATGCATGGATGAAAAATTTGCGGAATGTATATGTCATACCGTACCAATCATTGGGCGAATAGATCAAACCTAATGACAGTGAAAAATAAGAGCCATGAAAATGGCTAATCGAACCAGTCATTAGAAAAGTAAATTGAACCCAATGATGGTAAAATAAAAGAGCCATCTGACTAATCGAGCCTATTATCTGGTGAGTAGATTGAACCTAATTACTGTGAAAATAAAGATCCGTGAAAATGGCTAATCAAACCAATCATTGGCTGAGTAGATCAAACACAATTGTTGTGAAAAATACACAAGTATACGGAATCATAGACAAGTAATAAAGAGTGAGTATAGAGTATCGTTCCATCGAGGATTGCATTAATTTAGTTATATATCAAAATTGATTAATTCTAAAATTATTTGAACAACCGTAAATAAAATAGAAATATAACAAAACAAAATATAAAAGATAACATAAATAAATAAAAGACTACGGCATTCGATTTCATAAAAAATAATCACGTTCAAATTACCTAGTTTAATTAATCAAAATTTATTCTTATGCTGACAGCAAATTTCTTTAATTTAATTATCAATTTCTCAAATATCTGTAATCATATTTCAAACGTGTAGATCCTATATCTCTGTCAAGATTTTAACATGTTGAAATTCATTAAGTACAATAAATCATAAACATTACACTAGCCTCATAATTATCTCTAACTTATGATATTCTAATGGTATCGCAACCACAGAACATATCTAACCATCACTTATTAGTCTCAAAATTAAATGACAAATCATGTAAAAATTGGCCAAACAATTACACGCATTAAGAATAGATTATAATACTTAACAATAAGGAATAAAATTGAATTAATTAAACTAAAATAAAAAATTGAACCATTATAATTTGGCTACATTGCAGCCCTAAAAAGGAAATTTAAAACATAATTTAAAACAAGTATATTGGTTTAAGCATATTTAGAGAACAAAATTAAAGAAATATAAAACTAGAAAGTAAAACCAATTTGGAAGTGTTACGGGTCTTTAGGGTTCTTCTTCCATATCTTTTCCTCCTTCTAATTTTAACCTCTTAAAATACTTTCTCTAATAATAAAATCCAAACCTAAACCTAAAAATTTTTTTTTCTCTTTTTTTTCTCTCTCGACAGCTTTTTTTTTTTTTTTTGGTTGTAAACGCCCCAAAAGGGAGGCTTTGACTCCGCTTGATATGTGGCTGGCTTTTGGCTAAATACAGCCTTTTTTCCAACACCAGCAAACAATATAGAAACGAAGATTTTGGGGCTTTCCATGCATGCACCATGTGGCAAACATTAATTGGTTGGAGAAAAGCAGGTGGCAAGTGGCTGGACGATAATGGCTGAAACTTGAGTTTGCAGGGAAAAGAAATAGATCACAAAGCGCTAGAAATGAACTGGGCTTGAGGAGTTGCTGAAGATGGGGCCCACAGAATTCACTTGTTGCAGAAGGAGAGTGTCGTGCACTCGTGATCTATGTGCTAACGAAATTGATCCGACGGTTATCCAGGCAAGTTTCTCTGGAACCAAATCACGCTTGTGGGTACATTCATTTGAAGATATGATAAATAGATTCTCAGAAAATAAATATAAATATGGAGATTGGCTGTTGATACATGATCTAAGCCGATTATTTTTTTAATTCTTTTTATTCATTGTTATCTTTAATACTGTTACAAAATTAAATGACTGTAACACAAATAGAAAAAAAAAAATGGAATGAATCTGCTTTTAAGAATTATTAATCCTAGAATTTTTTTCCGATAAATCATGAATTTGTCTAGAACAGTATTAAAAATCTTGCCGACAACTTATAACAGCTTGGCAAACAAATCAAAAGTGTAAGTAAATAAATGGGCTTATTAATCATTTTTATATGTTTCTACAAGAAATATATACAATTATCTATGATAATCGACTTTAGCCAATTAAGAAAAACCCTTTTTAAGTTAAGTGATTATACTAAAAATAAGATTATACGAGAAATACGTGAACTTTAGGCCTATGTTTTCAATGAAAGATTAATAAAGATCCTATCTAATGATCCAAGATGTAGTCCTGGGCATGAAGAATAAAAACTAAATAAGATTTTTGTTCTTCTTACTCAATTTTGAAATGTTCTTGGTAAGATTTTAGTTAGTTCACATTTTTTCAATTATTTTAATAGTTAAAATAATTAAAAGTTTGCAAAAAATTTAAAAATTTGAAAGGAAAAATAGAAAAAGAAAAATGAATCGATGAAATGTTGCTTGATTTTCTTTGAGAACTTGAGTTTGAAGTAGATCTTTTGGTAATTTATAAAATTTGAACGTGGAAACTCTCCTTCTTTTTTTTTATCTTTATTTGGTGTAACTATTTGAGCCGAATGAATGGGAACTTTCATGTTTGATTTATATTACGCAAGCTAAGCTAAAAAAAGACTATGTTGAAAACTAGCCAATGATGAACTTCCATAAATTCTCCTAGTTACAAAAATAAGAGCTTGAATGCTACTTGTAAATAATCCAAGGAACAAGATTTATTATGTCTCTATTGAAATAAAATCAAATAAAATCAAAGGAAATTATAGTGGATGTAGAAAATCTTGAAACAAAACATATACAGCAACAAACAATTTTATAGTTAAAATAGAGTATATACACCTATCCGAAAACCTAATATGAATTTGTAACGTCCCTTTACGGACACCACTGATGTCTTACATTTATCATTGTTATCATTATTTAAGACAAACCATTTAAATAAAGTAAAGTTTATTTAATATATTTCAAGATCCATGCATAATTTTTTTAAACTAAATACAAATATTTCAAAACCTTTTATATTTATTTAAATAGTTTATCAACACCAAAATAATAAGAACATAATTTAAATAGTTATTAAAACAACCTTTAAAATCATTTTCAATAGTTCGGTAGGCCAAACTCTGGACACCGGTAGGCCAAACATGACCGACAGTCTAAACTTTAACCACCGACAGGCCGTCTGAGGCTCTGTAAAACTAGTGTACTTAGATCGACAGGCCAATACAGGGTAATGGCAGGCCGATACCAATATCGACAGTTCCATCAATAATGATCGAAAGGTCGATCAATAATGATTGCAAAGTAAAGAAAATATAAAACGAGTCTTATTACATCAAAATGCGGAAAGTAAACATATAAACAAATAAAACACAGTTCATAAACTTTAAAATTCTTTCTTGGTGTTCTTCCGTTTTCAATCCATCATTTCTTACCCACACGCCCTTTCTTGCCCTCTACGTATTCCATGATCCTCTTACCTTTATCTGCAATATGATCATAAATTAAGTAAGCAAAAGCTTAGTAAGTACAATTTCCTATCTCACAACTTAAAACATTTTATGAACATCTTTATGCAACATCATAATCATAATCATCATCAACATAGTAGTGCACTAGCACGGTTTTATATGAAACATATCTTTCATTACATTATCTATATTAAAACTTTATTCATTTTATCTTTGAGGCCCAAGTGTTGCACCATTATCATCATTATAGGCGTGCCGTCATGAGAAGAGAGGGGAAGCTAATCCTAAACTAAACATGATAAGTCTAACTTTGGACATCATAAATATTAACATAGATATAGGGTGTGCAACACTTATTTAGATGATACATATATATAAATATATATGTATATATACTTTTAATTTTGAAATTTCTCATCATCAAAACATGCATAAGCCTTCTTGTGCATCAAAACTTTCAAAATAAAACATTAAATAAAATCATCATAGAAATCATCATGAACATAAATTTCAAACTTTTCATAAACCTTATCATGTTGCAGGTGAGAATGTACCTACTTGACTCACTTACTAAACCTTATCTTAGATGACGTCGTTGCGGTCTCGATTTGCTCACTTCTTGGAGTGTTCATGTTATACATCCATATACAAATAAAATGAATTTTCATTTTCATAAAATCATCCAATACCATAAGACATCATTCATCTTCCATCTCAAGCAACACAAGAACACAAGTTCATGTTACCATCTTACAATTGTACATGCAAAATCTACGATATAACAACTTGCCTGACCCTTAAAGATACACAACTCAATTATTTACCATTCATACACAATTAAGGCATGAAACTTTGCAGGGACATAATTTACATATATATATAAATTACCCTAATTGTTCTTTAGCCATAAAAATTCTATTAGATAACTAAAATAAGTCACACTATACACAACACAGAATCAGCCAACAATAACAAAACAGTGAGCAGCCTTAACTAATCTTCATAAAATAAATTATCTATATAATAAAATAATTATAATTTCATAAAAATTCTGCATACAATAGATACCTAAAACTATAACATATCCAAAAATTAGCTGCAAATAAATTTTCAACAATTCAAAACATGGATTAGAATTCAAAGACCAAATAAACTCTAAATACCTAAAGCAATGAGCAATACTAGATCATCATACTCAAATAACAAAATAAAATTACTTTGATCCTAAAATTTTTATGACGACCTATTAACATATAAATACAATATCACAAAAAGTTTCATGAGTAAATAAATTCATTTAGCAATGTAAAAAGGTCACACAAATAAGAAGTCTAGAATTTACTACATAGATGGCCATAAAACCTAACGTTAAAAAAAGTTCAAGAACACATACAAGATTCATCATATCACTATGATACTTTCCAGATCATAAGTTAACATATACATGAACATATCTGTAAAATTTCATAAGAATAAAGATTTGTTTGCCTTATGAACAAAGACTACATTTTGTGAAATTTTTACCGATCAGCAATGAATAGTCCAAGAGTGATAGAAATGAAAATTAAATAACTTAGCATAGAAAATTCCAAATAACATGAAACTTTGAGGAACATTACATAACACATATATAAACATCATAATAAAATTTCATCGAAAAAAGGAAATTCATAGGCAAAGTTATGGGAGTCAGAAAACAAAGAAAATACAATTTTAGGAATAAACCTAGAACAAATTTCTTACCTCAAAATGGTTCTTCTCAATTTTTCTTGAATTTGTCTACGCAAAAGCCCAATATCTCATTCAAATATTTGCAAGAAAAATAATAAGTGAAAGAAGAGGATGAAAATGTGGAGAAAAAAAAAAAAAGAAAACTAAGGGAACTTTAGAGAGAGAGGAAGAGAGCAATATAGAGAGAGATATTCGTGAAAACTAAGAATGGTGTGAAAAGGAAATAATCTTCCCTATATTTGAAGCAGATTTTCTTTAAAAATAAGGGTGTTATGCATATATGATGGGTAGAGATAAGGAAAAGTCCAAGATTTGTTCTAACTACCAAATCTCATCTTTTCAAATTAGGAAACCTTATCACAAAATCAAATTATTTTTAAAAAAAGTTAAACCTTCCCTAACATGGATACGAAAGAGATAAAAATATATCAATTATTCAAAATTTTCACAACAAATCAAATGAATCATCAATGCCACAATTTCAGGGATGATCTGCTGATTTCTCGTCAATAGCCTTTGGCTTGTCAATTACTCAGGCTCGACCTGCCGAAGTTGTGAGTTTGGTCTGCCGATAAAATCCATCAGCCTATCGTTCCAAGAGAGACAATTTGGCCTGTCGAACTAGAACGATTGACCTACCGAAGTACCATATTCAATATTACACGCAATTAAAATATTAAATATTTATCATACCTACATTATATGTGACATGAACATCTCGAGTACATTAATTCCATGTAACTGTCACCTATCATAATTCTCAAATAAATGGTTAGTAACATTATATCATAACGAAAATACTTAACGTCGTTAAATATCTATCATTAACTGTAACATGGAAAATAGTAGATGTTACAATTCTCTCCACCTTACAAGAGTTTCATCCTCAAAACTTAGAACAATTATGGATATCAAACCCTGATGTTGTCTTCATGTTCCCACATAGCTTCTTCCACTTGGTGATTTCGCCATAACACCTTGACCAAGGAATCTCTTTATTCCTTAAGATTTGATTTTAGTCTTCCAATCTAAAATCTCCACTAGCTTTTCTTCGTAACTAAGGTCATCTCGTATTTCAATTACTTATGGCTTCATCACATGCGTTGGGTCTGGAACATATTTTTTGAGCATCAAAACATAGAATACATCATGAATTGCTGACATCTCTGATGACAATCTCAATTGGTAATGGCAATCTTAATTGGTAAGCTACCTTGCCTATCTGCTTCATGATCTCACAAGGTCCAATAAACTTTAGGTTCAACTTGCCTTTCCTTCCAAACCTCATAGCTCCTTTTATTGGTGCAATCTTTAGGAACACATAATCACCTATAGCGAATTCTAAGGGCCTTCTTCCTTTATTGGCGTAACACTTCTGATGGCTTTGAGTGGTCTCAATTCTTTTCCTTATCAACTTTATCATCTTAGAAGTTTTATTGACAAAATCAGTCTTTTCACTGTCAATGCTTTCATCATCTTCTTTCACCAACTTCATGCCAACATATAGGAGACTTACATTTCTGCCAATGTAGGGCCTCATAAGGTGCCATTCTAATTGTCACTTGGTAGCTGTTGTTATAAGTGAATTTTGCTAATGGTAACATTTTAAACCAGCTGGTCTTGTAATCGAGAGTATAGGCCTGAACTTGGATGTGAACCTACCATCGTGATCAGAAATGATAGACTTAGGGATTCCATAAAGTCGTACTATTCCCTTGACATAGAGTTCTGCTAACCGCTCCATAGAGTAAGTGATTTTAATGGGAATGAAATGTGCCGTCTTTGTCAGTTGGTCGACAAAAACCCAAATAGCATCATATCTATTCATAGTCCTAGGCAAACTAATAATGAAATCCACTGCAATCAATTCCCATTTCCATTCCAGTATTTGTATTGACTGTAAATCACCGCCAGGTCTCTGGTGTTTAGCTTTGACTTACTAACATGTCAAACATTTCTTCACATACACAGCAACGTCACGCTTCATACCAAACCACAAAAAACTATCCTTTAGATTGTTGTGCATCTTTGTCGCACCAAGATGAATTAAGTAAAGAGTATCATGAATTTTTGCTAAGATTCTTTACCTTAAACCATCAACATTGGTAACACATAGGCGGTTCTTTAGGTATAGAGTCCCATCATCCGCAATATGAAACTCTTCACATTTTCCTTAATTGATTTCCTGCTTAATCCTCACGAGGCCTACATCTTTGTCTTGCTTACTCTAAATCTCATCATGCAACGATGGGGCAAGGTTGGTGCTAAAAGCTGCCCTATTATGATTTTCAAACTAAAGTCTAGAATTTCTTTCCTCAAAGGCTGAGACATCACTTGTAATGTCATCAACGTTACAGCTGTCTTCCTACTTAGAGCATCAGCCATTCGATTAGCCTTTCTTGGATGATAAAGGATTTTATAATCATAATCCTTCACCAGCTCTAGCCATCTCTACTATCTCATATTTAGGTCCCTCTGAGTGAAGAAGTACTTTAAACTTTGATGATCAGTAAAAACCTTACATTGAACTCCATACAAGTAATGTCTCCATATCTTCAGCGTAAAAACTACGACCACCAATTCAAGGTCATAAGTAGGATAGTTATTCTCGTAGTCTTTTAGCTGTCTCGAAGCATAATCGATCACTTTATCATTCTACATTAACACAGCACCAAGGCCCATCTTAGAAGCATCACTGTAAATTACGAATCCATCATTCCCTTCAGGAATAGCCAAGACTGGAGCTGTACTCAACATTTTCTTCAGTTCTTGAAAACTTTTCTCGTATGCATCGACCATTCAAAGTTCTTTCCTTTGTGAGTTAGATTCATGAGAGGAGCTGCTGTCTTGGAAAAATCTTCCACAACTTTCTAGTAATAACCAATTAGATCCAAGAAGCTCCTTATCTCACTTGTATTCTTTGGTTGTTTCCAGTTGAGAACAGCTTTAACTTTAGCAGGATCCACCATTATTCCATCCTTCGATACAACATGCCCCAAGAAAGATACACTATCAAGCCAAAACTCACACTTCGAGAACTTTGTATACAATTCATGTCTCCTTAGAGTCTTTAACATAATTCTTAGATGCTTAGCATGCTTTTCTTGACTCTTCAAATAAACAAGAATATCATTGATAAACATAATGACAAATTTATCAAGGAAATCATTGAATACTTGATTCATTAAGTCCATAAAAGCTACAAGTGCATTTGATAGACTGAAAGGCAAAACGACAACTTTGTAGTGACCATACCTCGATGTAAAGGCTGTTTTAGGGACTTCTCCTTTTTTTTTATCTTCAACTGATGGTATCTTGAGCGCAAATCAATCTTTAAGAACATAGATGTACCTTTAAGATAATCAAACAAATCATTGATTTGAGGTAAGAAATACTTGTTCTTGATCGTTACCTTGTTCAGTTCCCTATAGTCGATGCAGAATCTTATAGAACCATCCTTCTTCTTAACAAATAGGACTGGTGCTCCCTATGGTGAGTGACTAGGTTAGATAAAGCCTATATTGAGAAGTTCCTTTAACTGAGAATGAAGCTCTTTCAACTCCACTAGAGCCATTCTATAAGGTGCCTTGGAAATGAGATCGATGCCTAGAGCAAGCTTGATCTCAAATTTGATTTCTTTGTCCGGAGGTAGACTTGATAGATCATTTGAAAACACCTCTAGAAATTCTCAAACTACCATAACATCATCAATCTTTGCTTTCTCTTCTTGACTTTTGTCTACAATGTTTGCCAAATAACCTATGCTGTCGCTTGCTAACAACTTTCTTGCTTTCATGGCTAACAAAAACTTATTTGGCTTCTTTCTGGACTCACCCAGGAACACAAACCTTTGTTCACCTTTTGGACGAAAAATCACCCTTTGTTTCAACATTCGATGGAAGCATTGTACTTACTCAAAAAATCCATCTCAAGAATCTTGTCATAGTTATACATATCAATCACAGTAAGATCAACAAAGAGTTCCCTTTTAGAAATCTATAGAGGAACTATACGTAAATAATGCGTAGATGTCATCACTTCCCTAGAGGGTAGTGTTGTAGTGAATCCTTGTCTCATGGGTTCTAGATGTTCTTCTAGCTTCTTAGCAAAAGATGATGATACAAAAGAATATGTGGCATTCGTGTCAAAGAGAGCATGTGCATTAAAAGAAAGATTTGAAATATGACCTGTGACAACATTAGAGGCCTCAGCAGCCACTTGTTCTTTCATCTTGCATAGATGCATGCATTAGTAGGTGTGGCTTCAAGTCTTCCCTAATTAATTAGTGGTCCCTCTAAGATAGGTTGCATCTGATGGAGTTGGGCACGAGGAGCTCTCTGCTGAGCTTGAACATTAGTTCGATTAGGGCAATTCTTGGCAAAGTGGTCTTCACGTCCACTGATGAAACATTGATTTGTCCCCAAATGACATTCACCTAGATGTTTCTTTCCACATTTGGCTCATGGTTGTATCTACCTATTATTGTTGTTGTACTGTTCACCATTCTGCTTCTTATTACCTTGGTCCTGCTAGTTTGAGAAGTTGTCCTTCCTCTTGTTGTTCTTCCAGTTTTGGTTGTTGCTACTGTTGCTGCTATTGTTGTTGTTTCTATTCTTAGGTCAGTTCTAAGTGTTTGCATTGTTTGTAGGTTGACCTGGTTGAGGCTGGTTTCCTCTTAGTTTTAATAGGTAGAATTCATCTCGTTGGGCCCTTAAGACAACCTGTTCCTGGTTTCTGGGTGGACTAGCCCCATCAATAATTGTAGCAATCTCTGGCCTAAGGACTTTGATCAATCTTCTGACCCTTTCACTATCATTGCTATCCATCCTTGGGCAAAGGCGCGCTAACTGGTCAAATTTAGCCACCACATCAGTAACTGATATGTCTCCTTCGTGCAAGTTCTCAAACTCATCATAATGCGTTCAAGTAATGTTCATGGGGAAGAACTTCGTGTTGAACTCATGACCAAAATCAGTCCATGTCATCTTGTATGTATTCTTGCTTTGTTCGATTCTATCCCACCAAATTCTGGCCTCTATGGTGAGGCAGTATGAGGCACAGAGAACCTTCTTATTTTCTATGAAACCCATGAGTTTCAGGGTGGCCTCGATTGTCTTTAACCATCCTTGGCCGACTAGAAGATTCTTAGAACCTTTAAAGTCTGTTGGCTTAATCCTCTTCCATTTGACTAGTAACCATTCTTGGTAGGCAGGTCTTGGTTCTAGAATAAGAGCTGGGACTTCCTCTCTTTGTGACTGAGAGGAGGAGGAGGTGGCACGTTCTCACCTTGTCCTTCACCTCCTTGGCTACTGGCTCTAGGTTCCTTGATTTCTCTCCTTTGATCTGGAGTTGCCTTTGCAGCTCGACAATCATCGTCATCAGTCTTTCATTGGTTTGGTTGTCATTAGTAGTAGTGGCTTGAGCATGAGTTTGAATTCTCCTATGGCCTTGCATCTTTAACTTCCTAAAAGAATAAGGCAATTAGGAATAATTTTCCAACTTATGAGAAAGGAGTTCACTACAAAATTATGCACAAGGGCATTCATCATCATACAACTAAATCTTATACTTATCATTAAACTTACATCCATAACAATTAACTTAAAATACACTTACTTGGAGGACTTGAACTGATGTGTGATGATGTGAACTGAAAACAAAAATTTGCTCTAATACCAAAGCCTGTAATGCCCCCTTACGGACATCACAGATGCCGTTTCATTCTTCCTTATTATCATTATTTAAGACAAACTGTTTAAATAAAGTAAAGATTATTAAATAAATCCCAAGATCTATGCATACAAATTTTTTTTAAACTAAATACAAATATTTCAAAACCTTTTGAATTTATTTAAATAGTTTATCAACACCAAAATAATAAGAACATAATTCAAATATTTATTAAAACAACCTTTAAAATCCTTTTTAACAGTTTGGTAGGCCAAACTTCGAACACCGACAGGCCGAACATGACGGGCAGTCCAAACTTCAACCATCGGCAGGCTGTCCAAGGCTCTTCAAAACTAGTGTATTTAGATAGGCAGGCCAATACAGGGTAATGGCAGGCCGATACCAATATCGATAGTCCGATCAATAATGATCGAAAGGCCGATCATCTACAAAATAAAAAAAATATAAAATGAGTCCCATTACATCAAAATGCGGAAAGTTAACATATAAAGAAATAAAACACAATTCATAAACTTTAAAATTCTTTCTTGGTGTTCTTTCGTTTTCAATCCATTATTTCTTACTCGCACGCAGTTCTTGCCCTCCACCTATTCCATGATCCTCTTACCTTTATCTACAACATGATCATAAACTAAGTAAGTTAAAACTTAGTAAGTACACTTTCCTATCTCACAACTCAAAACATTTTATGAACATCTTTATGCAACATCATAATCATAATCATTATTAACATAATAGTGCACTTGGCATCATATGGAACATATCTTTCATTGCATTATCCGTATTAAAACTTCATTCATTTTATCTTTGAGGCCCAAGTGTTGCACCATTATCATCATCATAGGCACGCCATCATGAAAGGAAAGGGGTAGCTAATCCCAAACCAAACATGACAATTCTAACTTTGGACATCATAAACATTAACATAGACATAGGGTGTGTAACGCTTATTTAAGTGATACATATAGATATATATATATATACTTTTAATTTTTGAAATATCTCATCATCAAAACATGCATAAGCCTTCTTGTGATCAAAACTTTCAAAATAAAACATAAAATAAAATCATCATGAACATAAATTTCAAACTTTTCATAAACCTTATCATGTTGCAAGTGAGAATGTACTTACTTGACTCGCTTACTAAACCTTATCTTAGATGACTTTGCCGTGGTCTCAATTTGCTCTTTTCTTGGAGTGTTCAGGTCATGCATCCATATACAAATAAAATGAATTTTCATTTTCATGAATTCATCCAATACCATAAGACATCATTCATACTTCCATCTCAAGCAACACAAGAACACAAGTACATTTTACCATCTTACAATTGTTCAGGCAAAATCTATGATATAATAACCTGCCTAACCCTTAAAGATATGCAACTTAATTATTCACCATTCATACACAATTAAGGCATGAAACTTTGCAGGGACATAATTAACATATATATATAAATTACTCTAATTTTTCTTTAGCCATAAAAATTCCATTAGATAACTACACAGAATCAACCAGCAATAACAAAACAGTGAGCAGCCTTATTTAATCTTCATAAAATAAATTATCTATATAATAAAATAATTTCATAAAAATTCTGCATACAATAGACACTAAAACTACAACATATCCAAAATTAGCTTCCAATAAATTTTCAACAATTTGAAACATGCTTTAGAATTCAAAGACCAAATAAGCTCTAAATACCTAAAGCGAGAAGCAACACATGATCATCATACTCAAATAATTAAAATAAAATTCTAAAATTTGTATGAACGACCAATTAACATATAAATACAATACCACAAACATTTTTATTAGCAAATAAATTCGTTTAGCCATGCAAAAAAGTCACACAAATAAGAAGTCTAAAATTCACTAAATAGACAGCCATAAAACCTAACTTTAAATAATGTTCAAGACATAAAAGATTTATCATATCACTATTAAACTTTGCAGACCATAACTTAACATATACATGAACACATTTGCAAAATTTGATGGGAATAAAGATTCGTTTGCCCTATGAACAAAGACTACATTTTGTAAAATTTTTACCGATCAACAACGAATAGTTCAGGAGTGACAGAGAATGAAAGTTGAATAACTTAGCATAGAAAATTTCAAATAATATGAAACTTTGAGGAACATTACATAACACATATATAAACATCATACTAAAATTTTATAGAAAAAGGAAATTTGTACAAAGTTATGGCAGTCAGAACACAGAGAAAATACAATTTTAGGAATAAACCTAGAACGAATTTTTTACCTCATAATGATTCTTCTCAATTTTTCTTGAATTTGTCTAAGCAAAAACCCAATATTTCATTCAAATATTTGCAAGAAAAATAATAAGGGAGAGAAGAGGATGAAAACATGGAGAAAGAAAGAGAAAACTGAGAGAACTTTAGAGAGAGAGGGGGAAAGAGCGATATAGAGAGAGAGATATTCATGAAAACTGAGAATAGTGTGAAAAAGAAATAATCTTCTCTATATTTGAAATAGATTTTCTTTAAAAATAAGGGTGTATATGCATGTGTGATGGGGAGAGATAAGGAAAAAGTCCAAGATTTACTCTAACTACCAAATCTCTTTTTTTCAAATTAGGAAACCTTATCACAAAATCAAATTATCTTCAAAAAAAGTTAAACCTTCCCTAACATGGATAAGGAAAGAGATAAAAATGTATCAATTATTTAGAATTTCACAACAAATCAAATTAATCATCAATGCCACAATTTCAAGAATGTTTTGTTGATTTCTTATTAATAGCCTTTAGCCTACCAATTACTCAAGATCGGCCTACCGAAGTTGCGAGTTTGATCTGTCGATGAAATCCATTGGCCTACCGTTCCAAGAGAGACAATTTGGCCTATCAAACTAGAAAGATCGGCCTGTCAAAGCACCACATTCAATATTGCATGCAATTAAAACATTAAATATTTATCATACCTACATTATAAGTGACATGAACACCTCAAGCACATCAATTCCATTGTCACTTGTCATAATTCTCAAATAAATGGTTACTAGGATTTTATCATAAAGAAAATACTTAACGTTGTTAAATATCTATCATTAACTGTTACATGGAATATGGTGGGTGTTATAGAATCACTATTCTTTTGGTTTATCAACCATAATCAATCACTTATTCTTAAAACCGGCATTCTTAAGACCAAAAAGTTGGGTGTAAAAAGGAGAAAAGCTCTTTGTTCCTCATTATCCTATAACTAGATCCTCCAGAACCACATTTTATATGTTTCGGATCTATTGACTCACTTTTTGGGGATATCTAAATCTTTATTTTCAAGCTTACAATAGTTTTAAAAAAAGAAGTTCTCTCTATTCATGCAGCTCGTTGACCGCCTAAAAAAGAATATTTATTATTTGAACCGTATCCTAACATAAGAAGCCAATTGGAGCAATACTTGAGATGGCAATCCATAAAAAAACACCGATAAAAAGATCCACTAAAATGAGTTGAGCCTTTCTCTATCTCTATCCGTAGGTACCTTGTATGAATCAATAGAGAAGATGTAAATCAGTAATTTTTAGGAAATTATCATGCTTCAATTCTTACCATTTTTTTAGATAGATTGAATCTATAAAAGATAAATTTTGATAAAGCATGGTAGGTGCTATTTCGAATAAAGAATAAAGCTATAATATAATAAAAAGGGAGCATATATATAGATAGCTCGCGATAGTCATTCCAAATTGGAATTCATTGTAAAGTCATCCATAACTGTTTAATCAAAATAAGTCATCCTTGATTTAGTACCACTCTCGCGGCCCGCATCAAAATAGTGCCTTACCCTTAGATGTTCAGTTAACTGACATTCTAAATAAAAAAGAAAGGTTTCCATTGATTTTTTGTTATATTTGATTATAGAACAATAAAAAATGATTGGTTTTAAATTGAATGAATTGAAGTAGTATTAATAAATTTAATCATAATAATAGTATTGAGGCAGATGTACCAAAGTAAAGTGGTTTAGCTTGTCCCCCAAACCAAACTCATAGAAAAAAAATATTTATTAAAAATAAATAAAATAAGATTAATAGTATTAACATTATTAACAATGATTGAAATTATTAATAAAATTATTTATTATTATATCAATAATAAAGTTTCTCCTCTAGATGGAAAAAGATTTTCTTTGAAAAGTAGCTTTGCTCCATCTACTAAAGCTTGAAGAACTCCTAAAAGTCCAGTATATTCAGGTCTAATATGTAATAGTACTAGTCGACGAGGATTATTTCAAAAATAAAAAAATTAAAGTCCTGTAAGTGTTCCAGTGGGCGGGGCAATGCTAGGACGAATTTTCAACGTGTTTGGAATGCCCATTAATAATTTAGGTCCTATAGATCACATAAAATCTAGTAGACCTTTATGGCCCTAGCTGGTTAATGAGTCTTTTGTCTCCAACTATTAGAGATCCCATTTCCATTCCAACTCAACATATGCTTAGTGGGCTCTATCTACTAACGAGTAGGAATCGCTAAAGTATTTGTGCTAATAGCTATAATCAATGTAATTAAAAAAATTATCAAAATGAAAAAATTTAAAAATTTGGAAAAGTGGAGCTTTTTTTTTTTTTTATTTTCATATTTATTTGGACTATGCAATAATATGTTGCCCTACTTTTTGGTCTTAAGAATGCTAGTTTTAAGAATGAGTAATTGCCTTTCTCCAACCCCTACTGCCCAACCTAAAAGCAGATAGGTAAAGCGTTCCATTTATTGATGCAAATAGATCTAGTACAGTATGAGTTTGCAATCAAACCATACATTATTTAGAAAACTAGAATTCTGATAACTATAAAAAGAATCTTCTAGATCACTTACAAAAAAATAGTCGACGATACCATCACTATCACCATCGCTATTCCATAACCATACATGAGATTTTCATCGCATAAGGCTCCATGAGGACCTTAAATAAATCTAAGAGGATTCCATTTCCTAGTGTCATGACCTAAATGAATTCCAAAATGAATTCCCACATCCATCATCTCTTCTAAAATGATGTTCAAGGACCTAAATACGCCGGACCTTTGGGAGTTCTTTCAAGCTTTAGTAGGAGCAAAGCTACTTTTCAAAGAAATTCTTTTTCCATCTAGAGAAGAAACTCATTTATTCAATATCGAACTAAGATGTCTATTGGTAATTTTCAAGAAATTATTGTGCTTAGCAATAAATGCAAGAATATTTACTCCCATAATTTCATTGTTTCCTTTTTCTTTAATTTGCAATAACTCAGGATTTAATCCCATAAAGATAATAAATCTTTTGTTTGTAAATTCAATGAGATGAATTACATCGGGATATAATCGAATTGGATCAATATCATGAATAATAATATTTGACACATTGACAAATAATGATAATGAAAATAATGAAAGTATAAATATGTTGAAATAAAGAAATAAAGACTAACCTTATCTTATGTAAAGGACTAATAAAAAATAATTTATACAAGCAATTGCCGCAATACGTCGTGTGAACTAAAAACCTATTAATAGATAAGAACACATTTCAACCAATTCCAAAAAAATGCCGTATTCCAATTCCACTCATTTAATAGCCCTTTGGTGTCATTGAGATAAGAGATGTCATCTGTAGTCTATCTCTTTCTATTTTTATATATGGAAATGTTTTTATGCGGTGGTAACGATTTAATAATTATCTTTATAGCTTCCAAATGTTTCAATTTATGCTCCTATATATCATCAAGATATACCAAGAAAGATGTATGGTCTAATGAGGCTACTATGAAATATTTACTCATGCGTGGGGCAAGCTCTTCTATTCTGGTGCAATCAATATAAGTATTAATAGTAAAACTAAAAAAAAGCAAGCCTAACCCTTTGCTTTTTTATTTGTTCTTTGGATTCCAATGAAAAATGAAAAACGCCCATTGACATGACAATAAAACAAGAACAACGAATCTCTTTATGATAAAGAGATTCAATTTTGCAAGTTCGAGTTTTCGTGTGTGTCTCTCTAGTGGCTTTAACAAAGCTCGTGAATTGACTTGATTTACATGTGTGGTTTTCGCTGCATTGATCGCATCTTTTGGTGTAACTGGTAATTCCTTACCTCATGACCAAATTGTTGGAAATTTTTTATAATTTCTTTATAATTTTTACATAGAACATATTACTATATACTCTATTCCAAACTGTGTGAACAGTTATTAGTCATTACTAAGAGACATTCTAGTATTTTTATTTAGTCATTTAAAGTTCTAGTTTTAATAGCCGAAAAGAAATATATTTTTTATTTTATCTGTATATTGTTTATCCCTACGAAATACCAGACGGAAAAGAACGATTAATAGTAATGGTGGACAAACAAAAAATATAGGAAAATTTATTAAACAAATAGAACTTCATCAATAAACATATTAAACATATAAGTTTATAAGTATTTCTCTATAATGGGCATGAACAATTACTCCTGAAGTGGCCAAATAAGACTTCGCTAATATTATTACTGTAGAGTCAATTTGTGTTAGAATAGTAATACGTAGCAGAATTTTAAAAATTTTATACGAGAGTATTTTCTAAAACATAAGTTTGACACACTATATTCGTATATTAACTAGATCTTACTAACCTTTTATGCTGAAGAACTCTTGAAATCGATGATGAGAAGTGCGTTCTAGAAGGACCTCAACCAACTAGCCTTCTTTGCTATTCTCTATCCACGATCAGTGTGTGTATGGGCACACTGGTACAGCTCTTCCTTTGGTGCTTCTCCTTCCAACTAATTGAGGAAACCCAAAACTAAGGTTCATGATTTGTGAACAATAGCTCTCAAGGAGTTGCAAAGACTCACAGACTAGAGTGCTCAATCTTAATTCTTCAACTAATCTAAATAACTTATGAGTCTTACTCCCTATTTATAGAGTTCGCGCCCAAGTTGGCCCTTATCAAATAAGGCTTCAAAAATTTAAATCAGGATCAATATTTGATAAAATCGCATCTAAAAATGTGTGATCATAAATCGTTCGGTCGACAGGCCAAACTAGCAGATCGGCCTATCGAACTTAGTCTATTGGCAGGCCAACTAATGATAAATGATCCCTGTGAATCTTTATTTCCCACCCTAGATTCTTGGGATAAAGCCTCTGTTTTAATTCAAATAACCTAATAGAGAAGTCATCTGATTAAAACAGTCATATCTAGATAATCTCTAGGAAAATAAATATTCTTGATAATTGAACAAGTTTATCTTAAATTAATTTATTCAAAATTAATTCAACTAATAAACAGACATGAATTATCTGATCTCAAAATTCAACAAGTTTATCTTGAATTAATTTTTCACAAAATTAATTCAACCGATAAACAGACATAAATTATTTGATCTTATCAAATTTCAGCCAATCTGATAATTTGATATAAGTCACCAATTTATTGGAAAAGCACACTATATTGTTACAGGTTTATTATGAGCTAGCAAAAGGGACCTGATGGTCTATAAAGTTCAAGCTCCCGATAATTATGAAACCCAACATCTCAGATATACATTTCATAATTATCAATTCTAATGCTACTATACTAAAAGCTTAGAGCTGCACTCTTGAACTATATAAAAGCATGAAGCCTAAATAGCTAAGTCTCCATGACATATCATAATGTTTTGTATCCCTATGGGATTATCTATAATCATCTTAACAATAAATTCTGTCTTACCTTCTCAATTATTTTTCTCTTACATTCCATTATTACACCATTGAAAACTTATCATCCAAAGACAGTATACATTCGGTTACACCTATGTATCCAAATGGTTGAGTGCTCCAGTTTTTCAATTACAAGATAACGCATATAAAAGGGTATCAACGACTCCTAAAGAAGAGCTATGGATTCCATATCTATAAATAACAAGTATATGCTATCAAGAGTCATGCCTCCAATGTATTGGTATGTGTATGAACATAAATTATGGATGTCACCCTTTGGTACATCAAAAGACATAAGTCAAGATAATGGGCCCACTATTCATCTCAAGATTAAGATACAACACATATGATTGTTGAAAGTGAATTGATTTAGCAAGATAGAATTATTAATCTAAATTAATTGCACTATATGTCCCGATCCAATACACCGTCACCTCTAACAATGCACCAATGTTTCTATTCACTTAGTCCACGTCTGATGGCCAAGGCAAACCAACTCTCATTAAGGATATAGACAATATAACAATCTTTGCATGAATAAAGTGTTCAACTTTGTTCCCTCGATTGTGGATCTTATGATTTAGACTGTAATCTTTAGAATCATGTCTTTTGCATAATCTATCAATTATATGCCTAATTCTAAAGCCTTAGATTGACAGTCTTAGACTTTTGTTTTCTTATCATACATTTAACAAATATGAACATGAAGAGGACAACAATTTAGTATATGAATAATAAATAAATTCTTTATTGATAAAAATATCTCCAAAAATATATTATATTTTTACTCCTTAGGGCATACATGTCTAACAATCTCCCACTTGCACTAAGTTAGTAAATATGACAAATCTTGCATCCCATAGCTTCCACATGCCTCTTGAAGAGTCTCCTAGTAAGTGCCTTCATGAATGGATCTGCTAAATTGTCCTCTCATGCAATTTTGCAAACAACAACATGCCCGCCTTCTATGAAGTCCTTTATCACATGATACTTGCGATCAATGTGCTTGCTCTTCTTGTGAAATCTTGGTTCCATAGCATTAGCTTCCGCTACACTGTTATCATAGTACAACGACACCGCTTTATCCATACTAGGAACTACCTTAAGATCCCCAAGGAACTTGCGAAGCCACATTGCTTCTTTCAAAGCATCACTAGCTGCCACATATTCGGCCTCCATCGTTGAATCTGAAATGCACTTTTGCTTGACACTTCTACAAACAATGGCACCGCTGCCCAAAGTAAACACAAAACCCAAAGTCGATCTTCTCGAATCCAGACAGGATTAGAAATCTGAGTTAGTGTATCCTAAAGGTGTTAAATCCTTACCCAAATACACAAGCATATACCCTCGAGTCCTTCTCAAGTACTTGAAAATATGCTTGATCGAAACACAGTGGTTCGGTCCTAGATCTGACTGAAATCAACTTACAATCTCGACTGCATAACAAATATCAGGTCGTGTGCAAAGCATGGCATACATAAGACTACCCACTGCTGAAGCATAAGGGACCTTCTTCATGTATTCTCTTTCTTCTTCAGACTTTGGAGTGCCTTTCTTAGAAAGAGTAATTCCAGACCTAGATGGTTGCCAACCTATCTTGGAATCCTACATTGCAAACCTTTTTTGAATTTTATCTATGTAGCCTGCTTGGGACAAATCTATCATTTTGTTCTTCCTATCCCAAAAGATTTGAATACCAAGAACAAAATTAGTCTCACCTAAGTCTTTCCTGTCAAATTGCTTGGTAAACCATAATTTGACCGATGACAACGCCCCAACATAATTGCCAATTACCAGAATGTTATCTATATAGAGCAGTAGAAAAACCACCTTCCTATCCTTAATGTGTATGTAAACACATGGTTCATCCACATTTTGTGCAAACCCATGAGTCTTGATCACTTGATCAAATCTTATGTTCCAAGAACGGAAAGCATGCTTAAGTCCATAAATTCACTTTACAGCTTACAAACCTTACTTAGCCTTGAATCTGTGTGGTTGTTCCAAATAAATGGACCCATTAAGATAGCCATTTAGAAAGGCTATCTTGGCATCCATCTGTTAAATCTTGTAGTCAAGAGTTGCAGCCATGGACAAGAGAATGCGGATGGATTTAAGCATGGCTACAAGCAAAAAGGTTTCCTCATAATCGATTCCTTCCTTTTTTGCGTGTATCCCTTAGCTACAATCTAAGCCTTATAGGTTTCGACTTTTCCATCCCATCTCTTTCTCTTATAGAACCACTTACACACTTTAGGTTTTACCCCTTTAGGAAGATCTACAAGCTCCTAGACCCAATTAGTCTCTGTAGACTTCATCTCTATGTTCTTGGTCTTTGTCTAAAGTTTCAAACCAACATCCTCCAAAGCCTCTTCATAAGTGTAAGGATCTCTGTTACGTTCACCCGGTTCAGCTAAAAAGGCCTCACCATTGAACATATACCTATTGGGTTGATGCCTGACCTCTTACTACATCGAAGCCCCTTAGATTGTTCTTCGGGTTTGGTTAGATTTCCTACACCGATTGGAGTGGTTTCATTCAGAAACCCCAAAGTGATCAAATCACTCGCCAACTCCTCAAACACCACTTTGCTTCAAGGCTTAAAGTCGTCCATGTAACTATCCTCAAGGAAAGTTGCATTCGTTGAAACTACGACTTTATTTTCTTTGGATTATAAAAATAACCCCCTTTAGTCCCTTTTGGATATCTTACAAACACATAAACTTTCAAACGTGCTTCCAACTTATTTGCATCCTTAAACAGGACATGAGCCGGACATCCCTATATATGAATATGGTTTAAGGATGTCCTTTTTCTCGATCCATTACTCATGAGGAGTTTTAAGAACTAATTTTGAAGGCACATTGTTCAAAAGATAACATGTGGTTTGTAGTGCATATCCCCAAAAGGACAAAGGCAATGATGAATAACTCATCATGGACCTGACCATGTCCAACAAAGTCCTATTTCTTTTCTCAGCTATGCAATTCTATTACGAAGTGCATGGAACAGTCAAATGGGATAAAATCCTATTCTCTAATAAGTGTCCCAAGAACTCATCAGAAAGCTATTCACCACCTCGATCGAATCGAAGTGCCTTTATAGGTCTACCCAATTGCTTTTTCCCTTCAACCCGAAACTCCCTGAACTTGTCATAAGTTTCGCTTTTGTAGTGGATTAGGTACACTTATCCATACCTTGAGTAATCATCAATAAAGGTGACAAAATTCTCATACTCTCCTCGTGCTTGGATATTCATCAGTTCGTAAACATCACTATGCACAAGTTCTAGAACCCTGTCGACCCTATTGCCCTTAAACCCAAACAGTCTTTTGGTCATTTTACCCTCTAAACAATATTCACATTATGGTATAGATTGCACCTTTAAGTGACTTAAATATCCATCCCTTACAAACCTTTGAATCCTATTTAGGTTAATATGACCTAGTCGCAAATGCCAAAGATAAGTCTTCTTAGAGTGAGAAGTTTTAAGTCTTTTAGAGTTATTATCATTAATCTTAGTATTCAGTAGTAAGTCAATCTTAGGTTTGATAAAATATAGATTATTTTACATCCATCCATCGTAGATAAAAGATTTGTTTTTATGAATTACTACTTTATTATTAAAAGTTACTACATAAGAGTCTTTAAATAAACAAGCTACACAAATTAAATTCCTTTTAAGCTTAGGAACATAAAAACAATCTCACAAAAATAAATTTCTATAATTATCAAAATAAAGATGGATATCTCCTACTGCCTTAGCACACTTAGAATCCATCGCCCATTCGAAATATGAAGTCTTCATGTAGCAGACTTCTCGTTTCTTTGAACCCCTGTAGAGAAATACAAACATGATTAGTTGCTTCAAAATCATGACCCAAGTGTCACTGGATTCCTTAACTAAACAAGTTTCAACAACCAGAAGATCACACCTACCTCCTCAAGAGATGAAGTCCTTACCATTTTTCTTAATGTGCCCGATCTTCTTGCAGAAGAAACACTTGAGCTTCTTTAGAATCTTCTTTTTCTTCTTCTTGTTCTTGCTGTTTGTAGGAATAGAAGACTTTCCATTCTTGGCCCATTGCTTCTTTCCATTCCTTGGGTTGGGATTGGAACCAAAGGTAGCCGCCAAGTTGGCCTCAACACCAGCAAGAGTTTCCCTAATCAACAGTTCAAACTTCTGTAACTGCTTCATCAACTCTGTTAAGGTCATATCTTGTCTATTACTTAAATTAAATGTAGCTCTAAATGGAATAAACTCCTTAGATAGAGTCTCAAAGGCCATAGTCATCTAAGTTTTAACATTAATGTCAACTCCATTGGTTTGAGCCTCAGTAAGGTAACCCATGACCAACATCATATACTCCTTTATAGACATCCTTGGTCTTTGTTTGTAGTTTAAAAGTTCCTGAAGTGCCCCTTACCATTTTGTTAGGTCTTGGCCTCCAAACATGTCTTCAAGATTATCCAAGATCTGCTTAATAGTCTCATAATCTTCATGTTGAGCTTACAGTACGTTATTCATGCTGGACATATCATAACAGTAGGCCTGATCATTAGCATTTTTTCAGTTATCATACGCTTGGATTTGCTCATTAATGGAATCTCCCATAGGCTTGGGAGGACAAGCTGTCATCAACACAAACTTTAGTTTCTCAAAGGATAGGATGATGTTTAGCTTCCGTTTCCAATCATTGTAGTTTTCACCGGTTAATTGGTTTTTGTCAAGTATCAAAGATATAGCGTTTTTAGACTTTTTTAATCTACAATAAAGAATTATATATCAAACAAAAGCAAACATACAATAATAGTTTAGTATGATAACACAATCATGTAAATGTGTTTATGTGTCAAAACATTGAAAATATCACAACCTTACAATGATAATTCCCAACTCAGAATTCAATAAGCCGCCTAGGGGAGGCTTGCCAAATTCAATTAGGAACATGTATCTCTTCTTTATTAATATATGCCATCTAGGACCTGTATGATGTAGATATATTAATAATCGTTTCTTTGGTCATCAATTCTATTAACAAAGCTCCTATGAGAGGTTAATAATAAAATTATCATGAGTGTAAAACTATCATTTTAATATTTTATCCATGATTTATAATCACCACATAGGGGTGTGCAACAATAAATCATGCTAAAATATCTTATCTTCTCGAAGATCCAACCAGGTATATGATGAAGTCCCTTCCTAGGGGTTGGAACCACCATATGTTACTTATGGACCTATGATGGAGGCCATGGGTCCTCTCTTCGAAAACCTTCTCCCACTCAATCTTTTGAAATCAAGGTTTTATTTTAAGAACATGCATGAACAATTTTTTAAATGAGCGGCACTCCCTATTCTATGTGACATGTTATCAATATATACGGCAGATCATATTATAATGTACAGAAGCAAGGCAATCATGCAAAACCACAAGCAAAATAATAATAAATAACAGTAATATTATGGTTCTAACTTAGAGAAAAGAAAATAAAGATTACAAGAGATAAATCGAAACATATTATCGATTTTTCATCCTTGAATCTTCAAATTGTATCCTTCTTTATGTAATTCCATCTTTAAGTCTTCAATCCCATATAGATCGAATACTACATATTTTCGATCATATCAGAATTTAATGTTTCTCATAATTGTCCCAAAAATAAAATCAAAACTGCACCAAAAAACACACCTTTTTTGAAAAATTTACAGCTCTCTGCCAACATGCCGATCTGGGTAATCGACCTGCCGGTCATGACTCACAGGCCTGCTAAACCTGAAAGTTTAGCTTGCCACCAAAACTATCAGAATTCTACCCCGTAGACAGCTTGCTAATCCTAGAGGTTCAGCCTGTTAGTCTACGACCACCGACCTACCGAACTTGAAGGTTCGGCTTGCCAATCAAGCAAAAATCATGTTTTTCAAAAAAAAAAAAAAGATTTTTAATGCAATTTATCAATTTTATTTTCAACAATTCAAAAACATAAAATTATAGACTTAGAAAATACCTGTGGAACGCTATTATCCATCTTTTAGATCCGTCTCCTTCGAATGATTATTTAATTACAAAATTTTAACAAATTTAAAATTAAATAATAATTCTTAGACGGAGATGATAGTCTACCATTCACTTACGTGAAAGTCCTAGACACACCTTCTAACTTCTAAGGAACCATAACCGGCATAAATTAATTAATTAATTAATAATTAAATAATAATTTAATCAACCATAATTAATTAATAAACATTCATGATATAATCCATGACAACATATAAATATATAAAAATCCTAGAGTGTCAACTTTCTAAAAAATTAAATTCAAGTATAGGAGAGATCAAGATCACATAATTTATTCATATAGCATGATCACAAAGTTGCAAATTTATGTAAAAACCATGGCTCTAATACCAATTGTTAAATAGTAGTACGCAGTAGAATTTTAAAAATTTTATACCAGAGTATTTTTCAAAACACAAGTTTGACATGCTATATGCAACAATTAACTAGATCTTACTAACCTTTATGCTGAAGAACTCCTAAAATCGATGAAGAGAAGTGCATTCCAGAAGGACCTCAACCAATTGGCCTTTTTTGCTATTCTTTATCCACGATCGATGTGTGTGTGGGCACAATCGCATAGCTCTTCCTTCGGTGACTCTCCTTCTAATCAATCGAGGAAACCTAGAACTAAGGTTTGTGATTTGTGAACAATAGCTCTTAGGGAGTTGCAGAGACTTATAGACTAGAGTACTCACTTTTAATTCCTCAACTGATCTTAATAACTTATGAGTCTCACTCTCTATTTATAAAGTTTGTGCCCAGGTTTGCCCTTATCAGATAAGGCTTCAAAAATTCAAATCAGGATCAATATCTGATAAAATCATGTCTAGAAACACATGATCATAAATCATTCGGTTGGTAGGCCGAACTGAAAGATTGGCCTGCCAAACTTAGTCTACCGGCATGTCGAACTGCAAGATCGGCCTACCGAACTAACGATAAATTATCCCTACGAATCTTTATTTCCCACCCAAGATTCTTGGGATAGAGCCTCAATTTTAAATCAAATAACCCAATAGAGAAGTTATCTAATTAAAACAATCATCTCTTGATAATCTCTAGGAAAGTAAATATTTTTGATAATTTAACAAGTTTATCTTGAATTAATTTATTCAAAATTAATTCTACTAATAAACGAACATGAATTATCTGATCCCGATAATTCAACAAGTTTACCTTGAATTAATTTTTCATAAAATTAATTCAACTAATAAATAGCATGAATTATATGATCCTATCGGATTTCATCCAATCTAATAATTTGACAAAAGTTATTAATTTATTGGAAAAGCATGTTGTATCATTGCATGATTTATTATGAGTTAGCAAAGGGGACTTGATGGACCTATATAGTTTAAGCTCCCGATAATTATGAAACCCAGTATCCTAGATATACATTTCATAATTATCAACTCTAATGCTACTCCACTAAAAGCTTAGAGTTGCACTCTCGAACTATATAGAAGTACGAAGCTTGAATAGCTAAGCCTCCATGACATATCATAATGTATTATATCCCCATAGGATTATCCATACTTGGCTTATAGATAAATTCTGTCTTACCTTCCCAATTATTTTTCTCTTACGTTCCATTATCACCCATCAAAAAACTTACCATCCAATGACAGTATATGATTCGGTTACACCTATGTATCCAAATGGTTGAGTGCTCCAGTTTTTCAATTACAGGATAACATATATAAGAGGATATTAACGACTCCTAAAGAGGAGCTATGGATTCCATATCTATGAATAACAAGTCTATGTTATTAAAAGTCATGCCTCCAATGTACTAGTATGTGTACCAACATAAATTGTGGATGTTATGCTTTGGTAGATCAAAAGACATAAGTCAAGATAATGGCCCACTATTCATCTCAGGATTAAGACACAACACATATGATTGTTTAAAGTGAATTGATTTGCTGAGACAAAATTACTAATCCAAATCAATTACACTTTATGTCCCAATCCAATACATCGTCACGTATGACAATGCACCAATGTTTCTATTCGCTTAGTCCACCTGTGATGGCTAAGACAAACATCTCCCATTAGGAATATAGACAACATAACAATCTTTGCATGAATAAAGTAACCAACTTATTCCCTCGGTTGCGGATCTTATAATTTAGATTGTCATCTTTAGAATCATGTCTTCTGCATAATCGATCTATCATATGCCTGATTCTAAGGCTTAGATCAACAGTCTTAGACTTTTGTTTGCTTATCATACATTCAACAAATATGAACGTAAAGAGGACAATAATTTGATATATGAATAATAAATAAATTCTTTATTGATAAAAATGTCTCCAAAAACATATTACATTTTTACTTCTTAGGGCATCATGTCTAACAATTTGAACAATTATAACTGGACTTGATTTTCAGTGTAGTCCATGTTTTTTTCTTCGTGTGAAATAATTGAGATGAATTTTTGTTATAGGCTACAATTATATGCAAATTTTTGGCACTTTTGCCTTTCAAATTAATTCCAGTTGCCACTTTACTCAATTCACCTACATAATTGAGGGAAAATAATAATTAAAAAGGGAAAATAAAATAAAATTAAAATCTAATTAACTAAAATAAAATGAAATAAAAACCAATTAAAAACCCAAAAACTCACAAAATATTACGTTAAACATATCAAATTTACTAATATAAAATTAGATTATCACCAATGATGGTGAAAAAAAGAGCTAACACATTGGGTTAGTAGATTGAACCCAATGATGGTGAAAAAAAAAAGCCATGGGATGGCTAAAAGAACTAATTATTGGGTGAGTAGATCAAACTCAATGATGGTGAAATTAAGAGCCATGAAAATGGTTAATTGAACCAGCCATTCAGTGAATAGAATGAATCCAATAATAGTGAAAACAAACAGCCATGAAAATGGCTAATCGAATAAGTCGTTCATGAGTAGATCGAACCCAATGACGATGGAAAATAAGAGCTAATCGAACTAGTCATTGGGTGAGTAAATCAACCTAAGGATGGTAAAAAATAAGAGCCATGGAGATGGTTAAATGAACCAGTGATTGGATAAGTAGATTGAACTCAATAATGGTGAAATTATGAGAAGATCAAACCCAATAATGATAAAATTAGAAGCCATGAAGATGGCTAATCGAATGAGTCATTGCGTGAGTTTATCGAACTCAATGATAATAAAATTAGGAGCTATAAAGACAGCTAATCTAACCAGTCATTGGGTGAGTAGATCGAACCCAATTATGGTGAAAATAAAGAGCCATGAAGATGGATAATCAATCTATGCATTGGGTAAGTAGATTAGAAACCAATGATGGTGAAAAAGCATAATCGAATATGCCAAGACAAACATAGGTTGTTTTTGATAATATAGCTACACTCGTTTATAAGACATGAGTTGTCTACATACCTTTGGGTAATCAAGCTTACTGTAGTTTGGTTTACAAGACTATCTTTGTTACATCTATTGCTATCATTCTTACTTGATATTTACTCAAGGATTACATCTTATTACCGCCTACTTTTAAAGAATCAAGTGCAACCTTAGAGGAAATGAAATAGTTGAAATTGAGAACTTGAAATTGTCTTTGAAGAAAGCAACAATGAAAGTTACATATAGCAGTTTTGAAGATGATGCACATTCCAACTCTTCATAATCAAGGCACAGTTGAGTTTCTTGAGCTTATAGAGACTGTCTTAAGCAACCCTTCTAACCCGATAAAGGCCCTCTCAATTTGAGCGAGCTTTCTAGCATTTGCTTCCCTAGTATTCTAGAACATTCTTCTAAGAACGAGCTCTTCTTCAGTAAACATTCTATGCTTGACCCTTGTGTTGTAGTACTTGGTTGCTGCTTATTGATATTAGTTGAGATAGTAGGGAGTATTCTACCTCTTTTCATCAATCAAGCCAAGGTAATCTCTTAACATCTCATTGTTTAGTGACTCTTCTCAAGGGAGTATTCAATATGGAGGTTATGAGCAACCATTTCTGCTGGAATGATAACTTGAGCTCCATAGACAAGGAAAAAGGGGATTTATCATTCGCATGTCCTGGGGTCATCCTATATGTCCACAAGTCCATTGGCAATTCTTCTATCCATTAACTTTTTCTAGCCTTCAATTCCTTCTTTATGTTCTTCACAATTATCTTGTTTGTTGCTTTTACTTGTCCATTTCCCTAGAGGTACCTTAGAGTTAAAAAGCTTAGGATTATCTCCAAGTCCTTGCAAAATTTCTTGAATGAGGTCAAGTTGAATAGGGAGCCATTATCTGTGACATTTTTCTCAAGGAACTCCAAACCTATAGATGATGTTTCTCCCTATTAATCTTTCTATCTTCTTCTCTTTCACATCTGCATATGCCTCAGCTTCGACCCATTTCAAAAAATAGTCAGTTAAAATGGTCAAATACTTGACCTGACCTATAGCTTGTGGAATCAGACCAACGAAATCCATTGAATACTTCATAAATAGATATGGTGCATTAATCAAAGTAGGCTTTTCAGTTGGCTAATGAATAACGAGAGTGTGGCATTGATAACTATCATAATTTTTCAAGCAAAATTTTAGGAGTTATTGAGCATTATCAGCCAATAGTACCCTTGATGCTTAATTTTGTTGTAGAGTGCTCTTCCCTCCGAGTGATTATCATAAGAGCCCTTGTGTACTTCTCGAGTCACTCTTTTCGCTTCCTTCTTATTTAGGAAGCAAAGGTAAGGACAAGAGTGTGATCTTAGGTAGAGCTTTCCATCAGTCAGGCAATATCGAGCAGCCTATAGTTTAATCTTCCTTGTATTTTGCTTGTCTTCAAATAGCCATCCTTCTTTGATGTACATCTAAATAGGGGTCCTTCAGTCATCCCTCAGGTCAACATAATTCTCCTCTTCTGACTTTGTAATGATTAGATGCTTAAAGTACCCAAGGGGTATGGTTTTCATCTTTTTTGCTTGCGTTGATGGGCCAAGGTTGGTTAGAGATTCTGCTTGTGAGTTTGATTCTTTGGGGAGATATCTTACTTTGAATTTTTCAAATTGTGACATCAATCTATTAACAAAGTCAAAATTTGCCACCATCTTCTAATCTTATGCTATAAAATCTCCCATCATCTAATTGACTATGTGTATGGAATCACTCTTAACTATCAATTCGACAGCCCTTAGTGTCTTTTCCTACTTTAGTCCTGTAATCATTGCGTTACACTCTACCTCGTTAATTGTTTTTAAAACCCTAGTCAAAAAGGCTGCATGACCTCCTCGCCTATAGGTGATCTCAAAATTATGCTAACTCTTGAGCCCTTCTCATTTTTTGAACCATCAACTTACAATATCAACGTTTTAGCTCATCTTCTTTTGGTTCATATGTGAATTCACCAAAAAGTCTACTAGCACTTGAGATTTCAATGTCGTCCTAAGCTTGTAGTTGATGTCAAACTCATTCAACTTGACAGCTCACTTAGTTAATCTTCCTAACACATCTGGCTTATGTAAGATAGCTCATATAGGATAAGAAGAAAGTACAATTATAGTGTGTCTCTTAAAGTATGGTCACAACTTATGTGCACTTCTTATAAGCACTGAAGCCAACTTTACAATGATTGTATTACTTGTCTTCATATCGAGGAAAGTGTTGCTCATGAAGAACATAGGCTTCTAGATCAAATCCTCTTTTTCTGACAAGAGTTGAACTGACCACCATCTCAAGCACCTTGAGGTAAAGATAAAGCAGCTCACCTACAATTGGTTTGATAGGATAGAAGGGGTTGTCAGATACTTCTTCAGGTCCTGAAAGACTTACTTGCACTAGTTGCTTTAGTCAAACTTCTTGTTTCCTCTTAGCAACTAAAAAAAATGGAAGGCACTTGTTTAATGATCTGGCAATGGAATGACTCAATGCTGCTACTCTGCCTATTTACTTTTGTATCTCTTGTTTGCTTAGTAGGACAAGCATATTTAAAATTCTTTGACTTGGTTTGAATTGGCTTCAATCTCTTTTCAGGTGACCAAGTAATTGAGGAACATTCCACTTGCCACACCAAACGAGCACTTCTTTGGATTTAGCTTCATGTTATACTTTCAAAGAATGTCAAAGCACTCACATAAATGGCCACATATCTTATGCCTAGAAGGATTTCACCATCATATCGTCTATAAAAACTTTCATGGTTTTTTTGATTTACTCGTCAAACATGAGTTTCATAAGCCTCTAGTATGTGACCCCAACATTCTTTAAGCTAAAGGATGTAACTTTGAAATAGAATGTCCCTCGCTTTGGTTATGAATACAGTCTTCTCTTGATCATATAGGTGAAGAAGATTTTGGTTGTTGTTATGCTCAAACCACAAGTACATGGGTCGTACAAGTAATAAATTGATCAGTGGTCAAGTATCATCCCTTAAGTATTGAATTTTTAGAATTTTAAGCTAATTATTATGGGTGTTCAAAACTCAATTTTATCTAGGCAATGTCAAATTTGAATTAAAATATGAAATTAATTGAAATTAAGCTAAGTAAATTAAATAATAAAATAACAAAAAAAAAAATACAAACTTGACAATTTTGTGAAACGAAAATTCTATGTTATGAGAGTCTGGGGACTTGATTTCATTCTATTCTACCTATGCTTAATTGCTAATTGTTAACTCCTTTAAATTCAACTTATTCCCTTTCTCAAGCATCAATGAGTTTGTATGCATGGATGTACAAGTCAATATCTCTATCTAACTTGTTCATTTACACACTTATTAAGCACATCCTAATAGTAATCATCAAGGTGCTATTGTTTTCTATAACTCAACAAGAACTAAGATTGTGTATCTCAAAACCAATAAATGAATTAAACTTTCTCCATCATTGAAATCCATAAATCACAATCAACTAATTCATTTCTAGATAAATTAGAAGCATTAAACAAATGAGAACACTAATGAAATGAAGTGAAAATATATTAACATTTGTCCAAATATTCCAAGCATAGTTTAAATAAAGCTACATCAAGGCCTTAGGGAGAACATCTATCCCAACATAAGGAGTCAGGTTCAACACAATAGCAAGGTAAATAGATACAAGATAAAGGAGAAGAAATGAAACTATGAATGATCTTGAAGTCCTAATCCTCAATTCTTCCACCAATCTTCTATGGAACCCAAAAGCTCTTAAGTTATGCCTTCAAATTTTCACCATAGGGTTTTCCTCCTCCAAAAGCCAAAATGGATAGCCAAAAGCGTGTTTCCAAATGTGTTCTCTCCTCTCAAAACCCTAGCAAGGGAGGTACCCTTTTTGAGAGCTATGCCTAGCCTTAATGAAGGTGTCAGCATGTTTTTGCGCTGCAACAAATAAACTCTCATTGCAGCCCCAAAACATGTTGCTGGAATTTTGAAGACAGGGGTGGGTGCTATAGTGAGTCAAACTGATGCTTTTGCAAGAGACCAAGTTGCTGCAACACCCAGGTTCTGTGACGCCCCCTTTTACGGACATCGTAGATGTCATTACATTCATTCATTTAACCATTAATTGAAGTAAAACTATTATACATTATAACAAGTATTTGAAATCATAGTTTGGAAAAGCATACCCAGGATCCATACATACATTTTTTTTTTTACAATTCATGAGAAATTATAAATTACTTAATTATAACAATTCGCTTTTACATAAACATTCTGTAAATAGTTTGCTAATATCATTGAAAATTAAATTAACCTTTCAAGACATTAATAAAATTCTTTGAACACAGTTCGGCAGGCCGAACTTTGAATTTCGATAGGCCGAACTCGACTGGCAGGTCAAAGGTCAACCATCGACAGGCCACCCGAGGCTTTGCAAAATGAAATTTTGAGAGTAATAAGTTCGGCAGTCTGACCAATAATGGTCGGCAGGCCAAACTTAAAAAAAATATTTGAAATTAGTTTTTTTTTTTTAAAACAAGTTCCAAAACTTCAAGGTGTGGGAACAACAAACAAACTCAGAGATAAAAACATAAAAATAAACATAGTTTCAAAATTTATAAAACTTCTTTCTTTCTTGGCATCTTCCGTTTTGCAATTCATCTTGCTTAGCTCATACGCCCATCATAGTCCTCCACCTATTCCATGATTCTTTTACCTTTATCTGCGACATGATATTAACTTGAATAAGCTAATGCTTAGTAAGTACATTTGTAAATCTCACAACTTAAAACTTTTATGAACATCATCATCCTCATCATCATAATAGTGCTCTAGGCACATTTTCATAGGGAACATATCTTTCTTTACATTGTCCATATTAAAACATTATTCATTTTATCTTAAGGGCCTAAGTGTTGCACCATAACATCATCATAGGGGCGCCGCCATGAGAGGAGAGGGGTAGCTAATAACAAACCAAACATGACATCATAACTTATCATATCATAACTTAACATATCATTGGGTGTGCAACACTTATTTAGGTGATACATATATACATACTTATACTTTCATACTTTGAAAAACATTATCATCAAAACATGCATAAACTTTCATGCGTTAAAACTTCATAATAATACTTCATGAAAAATCATCATAAAACCATCATAAAAATGGATTTCAAACTTTTCATAAAACTCATACTTTTCATAAAATCCATCATGTTGCAGGTGAGAATGTATTTACCTCAAAAAGCTTACTTAACCTTACTTTTGTAGGTGACGACACCGCGGTCTCGATGTGCTTACTTCATATTGTGTTCATGTCATGCATTCATAAAATGGCAATTAACATTTAATTTCAATGAATTAATCCCCACAACTTAACATCCATTTCATATAACATCATACATACACTCATCTCTTTAAACATGACAATTCACACTACATTTTTCATTAACCATAAAACATTAAAACAACACTTTCAAAACACTTATATTTCCAACCTTCATAAATTTAAAAATTAATAAATTTACATTCACATATAATTTGAGTACCAAATTTGGCAGAAATAAAGATAACACATAAATCTATCACCATGATTTTTCTTTAGTCATAAAAATTTCATTTAATATCTAAAACAAGTCATATAACATTCAACATGAAATCTGCCAGTAATAGTTAGGCAGTGAACAAATTTTTAACTCCCGTCCATATATCACATTTTGATACCATAAAAAAAATCTACAAAATTATCACATATAATAGACACATAGAATTACAACATACCCAAAGATTAGCTTCAAATAAATTCAACACAGCTCAATTCATTCTTTAGAAAGCAGAGGCCAAAAATACATCCTATGTGCAAGCAGTGAGTTCCATGCAATTATCATTTTCCAATAATTAAAATAAAATTATTATGACCCTAAAATTCATATGACCACAAATTAACATATAAATATAGTAGCACAAAAATTCTCATCACTATATAAAATCATTTAATTATACAAAAACATCACAAAACAAGAATCTAACAATTTTACAGTTAAAGCAGTCACATAACCTAGGCTTTATAAAAATTCTATAACACATGAAATATTCATCATATTATCACCAAAATTTTCAGTCCATCATTCAACATCTACGTAAACATATTTACCAAATTTCGTGCATAAAAACATGCATTTGCATCAAAAACAACACCCATACATATGTGCAATACAATCGATCAGCAATAATTTACTGTGAGTGATGGAGAGAAGAAAATCCATAACTTTTCATGGAAAAATCCAATTGAGGTGAAATTTTGAGGATTAACACATAATACACACATGAATAACATATTAAAAATTCAGAGCAAAACAAAATTCTTAGAAAGAGTTATCGTAGTCAGATTATAGAAAAGAAATACAATTTCAGAAATACCGAAAAAATGAATTCTTACCTTAAAACAAATTCTTTAATCTTCTTTTGAATTCGCCCAAAAATCCAATATTTTACTCAATAACAACAAGAAATTTCGAGAGGAAGAGTAGAAGAAGAACACGTGATGAAGAGAGAGAATGAGAGAAAATACGTAACGGAGAGAAAGAGAATATTTTCCTTTCTTTGAAAGAAATTTAGAAAAATGGAGGAGGTCACAACCTTCATTTGAAATCAGAACTTTCTGATTAAGATTGGGCTAATTAGCATGGAGAATGGGAAGCAATAAGGGAAGGTTATCAATTTTATAACAATTACCATATTTTTCCTCTTTAAAAATGGGAAAACTTATCAATTAATTCAAATCAATCAAAAGTCAATTGCTTCTTTACCAAAATTAAAGAAATCATTCTAAAAATATGTCAACTAATCAAAATAAATTATCCAATCACAAAATTATCTCAATCACAAAATTTGGAGAGATTTTTGCTGACTGCTTGTCAACTGTCATCGGCCTGTTGATGTCCCACTTCAGCCTGTCGATTCCTAAATTCTGGCCTGTCAACGATATATCATCGGCCTGCCGTTTCGAGGGGGTCATTTCGGCCTGCCGAACTAAATGGTCCGGCCTGCCAATTTTCCCTAACATACAAAAATCATCCAAAACATTAAATTGTCATAGAAATATGATTAAACATATAACATTAATAACATGAACACTTGAGCACATCAATTCCACATAAGCGTCACCTGCCATAACACTTAAAATAAAATGGTTAGCAAACACTTAAAATAAAATAGTTAGCACCATTATATCATATATCATAACACATATTATAAATATAACATTAACGTCGTTATTAACATGACATAATCCGTTACATGAAAATTTGGTGGGTGTTACAGGTTCTACCTTATTTAGGCCATTTTCCCCAAATCGCAGTGCAGCGCCAACATTTGATCCATTAGCCCAATATTCAATCTCTTTTACACAACAAAACTTAATCTTTTGGCTTCCAACAACAATCCTCTATTTTTAATAACTGAAAATAAAATAAAACAAATAAGAAGTAAAATAAAATAAATAATCACATAAAAAAATAATTAAACTAAAATTATTAAATCTAAACCAAACTTGAATAAACATAGCAAATATGCAAATAAAACCTAATAAATTGCTTCAAAAACTAACAAAATGTATAAGTTGGGATAATTAAAAATTTCAATCTATCAGTTGTAACCTAAGAACACGTCCAAGAAACTCAAAGAGCTAGTGTCTTGTGGTTCCATTGGCTAGTTTGTCGATATATGGTAATGGAAAGTTGTACTTAGGACAAGCTTTGTTAAGGTTAGTGAAGTCAATATAAACTCTCCACTTATCATTCTTTTTGCGAACAATTACGTTTGCTAAATAGTCTAGGTACTGGACAGAACGGATAAAACCTACTTCAAAAAGCCATCTCACTCCTTAATTCATGATTAGATTCCCTTTAATATGTAACTTCTTTTGCTTCTACTTAACTAGTTGATGGGTCAAATCAAAATTCAATTTGTGAATTATAATTCTCGAATCTATACCTAGCATACCTACATATGACTAGGTGAAACAATCCTTATCTTCCTTGAGAAAGGCTATTTCTTGCTTCAACTTTGAGCCTATGCTAATAGTCCTCTTTTTTTCATTGGGGTCGATTGAGACTTTATCAACCTATTCCATATGGGCTCCTTTTTCTTGTGTATGCCTAATGTGTTGGCCTATAGTTGCTATAATGTAACTTTGCTTTTCTTTTTTAAGGCCATTAAATAACAGCTACAAGTAGCCTTCTAACTTCCTTTAATGTCACAAATGCCTTTTTTAGTAGGCATCGGATTCTCTGGTGGTATGTCAAAGGTACTGCCTTTATTGTGTGGATCCGCAACCTCCCCAAGATGATATTGTACCTCGATAGGCAGTCCACAAGGAGAAATTTTTCATTTTGTTCTCGCTCACAATGAAGATTGGGAGTTTGATCTTCCCAATTGCTGAAGCCAATTCACCATTGAAGCCAACTAACGTGTACTCATTTTCTCCACCTCTTTTTTATCAATCTCTATTTCCCTTAGTGTTGAGAGAAAGATATATCCACAAAACTCCTATTGTCAATTAAAATTTAGCTAATCTTGTACTTGGCTATGTTTAGGGTGATTACCAATGCATCATCATAAGTTGGTCTAGCATTGAAGCTTTAGTGTTGCGAAACATGATAGAGTGGTCGTTGAGCTCATTGTCATAAACTAACCTCGTAGTTGGATGAGTCACTTCCTTTGATGGGCTTTTTATTTGGTTTGCAGTGTTACTGCTACAAACCATTCCACCACATATCAAACCGATTGTCTTTATGACTAGAGGAGGTGAGAGAGTCTTTTTAGGTGCTTGAACATTCCTTTATTCGCCCTGCTCTTGCCTGAATCCATACATTCGACGTCCCATTCCAAGAAGCACAACCTCAGGTATTCCTTCTTTAATGATTCTACTATCTCTATCCTCAACGTTTTGCAATCAATTGTCAGGTGCTAGGAGTCTAGTATTTTGATGGAATTCACAGTACTTTGATTTTTCATAGGAGTGGTTTGGCACCATCTTTCCTAGACAATGAATGTAGTCTTTTCCTTCTGATTACACAATTAGCTTAGTGGGTCTAATGTTAAGTGTATATCAAGGCAGGGAGAGTGATAACTTGCATTGTGAGTAGGCCTTCTATATCTCTTATTTGCTTGGCTCGTTGAGGAGTCCAAGTGTGGTCTCAGGGCTCTGGTCTACTTTTTATTGGTGGCTGCTGAACTTGTCTATTATTTCCTCTAGTCCTTGTGAGCTCGCATTGTAATGCCTCCTTATGGATGTCACAGATGTTACATTCATCCTCGTTTTTATTACTGTTAAAATTAAGCATTTAAATAAGGTAAAGTTTATTAAACTTATCCTAGGATCCATGCATACGTTTTTTTTTTACTAAATATCAATATTTCAAAAATTTTATATTTATATAAATAGTTTATCAATACCAAATTAACGAAGCCACAATGCAAATAGAATTTAAAATCATCATTTAATTCTATTCACAGTTTAGTAGGCCGAACATGACTGATAGTCCAAACTTCAACTACCGACAGGCCGTCCTAGGCTTTGCAAGATTAGAGTTTTAAAATACTAGGATCAGTAGGCCGATACTAGGTAATCGACAAGCCGATCAATATATCGATAGTTTGACCAGTAATGGTTGACAAGCTGATCTACTATCAAAATCATAAATAAATTAAAACTGTTAGACATGTATGCCCTAAGGAGTAAAAATGTAATGAGTTTTTGAAGACATTTTTATCAATAAAGAATTCATTTATTATTCATATACCAAATCTTGTCCTCTTTACATTCATATTTGTTGAATGTATGATAAGCAAACAATAGTCTGAGACTATCAGTCTAAACCTTTAAGAATTGGGCATATGATGGACAGATTATGCAGAAGACACGATTCTTAAGTTGACGGTCTAAATCATAAGATCCGCAATCGAGAGAATAAAGTTGGGCGCTTTATTCATGTAAAAATTGTTATGTTGTCTATATCCCTATTGGGAGATGGTTTGTCTTGACCATCGGAGGTGGACTCCGTGAATAGAAACATTGGCACGTTGTCATAGGTGACGATGTGTTGGATCGGGACATAAAGTGAATTGATTTGGATT